>CM035166.1:55111684-55381684 GCA_020205615.1 Panax quinquefolius | reverse complement strand
ACATAACATACACAATCATTGCAAGTAGATCCCGATTATATTTGATCGAACTGATCTTTAACTATTCAACCTAAAGCTTGTCTATCTGATTAAATGGAAATTTGATTTTTAAAAGAACTCAAATTCCTCCTTCAAAATTTATTTATAAAATAATTTACTATATATTGGAAAATCATATAAATACGAAAAATTAAAGTTATTCGAATAATACCCGGAGTTCCATTACCAGCTGCCACAGTATCCTGGACCGTCATGTTGAAGACTCTCGCGGTTGCTTTTGTTGGGTTGTTGGTTGAGGTCGGTCCTGTGATCGCCAGAGTCGCGTTGCCTTTCCCCGTGGCTACACTCCCTACCTCCATCCTCCTCTTTAGACAATCCTTCACCTTATGTTCAGACGATCCACATAGAAAACACCCATTGTTCATCCTTGGGTTGGGGCAGTTGAGAGAGATATGACCCTCCTGCCCGCACTTATAACATACAAACTTACCCTTCAGACACTCACCAGAGTGATTCTTCCCGCAATTCTAACACTGCACAGTCTGTTTCTTCACACCTTCCTGCTTCACCTGAACATTTCTGAAATAATTTCCTTTTCTCTTTTCACCCCTACTTCCACTATTAGTTTCTACCTTCACAGCTCCTACCGTCCTACCCTTGTTCTTCTTCTCCTAGTTGTAGAGGCTCATGGCCTCACTCCCTCCTCGGCCTATGATAGTTTTTCCATGAGTATTGCAAAAGTATTGATTTGCAACACATCGCCACCTTGTTGTAGAGCCAGGGTTTTAAGCCCAGCTCAAACCTCTTTGCCTTCCTAGCTTCCGTATCAACTTGATGCGGAGCAAACCTAGCCAACTCATTAAACTTTGCAGCATACTCCGCAACAGTCATGTTATCCTGCTTCAACTCCAGAAATTTTACCTCCATCCTAGCCTGCATACTAGCTTAGAGATAGTTTTCAAAAAATAAAGTCTTAAACCTAGCCCAAGTAACTACTCCTTCTCCTGCCCTAGTTTGATTTGCCTCCCACCAAAAGTTAGCCTCCCTTTTCATCATATAAGTGGCAAAAGCGGTCTTTTGCCCCTCATCTACCCTAGCAATTATGAACGCCTTTTCTATCTCGTTAACCCATGTCTGGGCTTCTATAGGGTCAGCTGTTCCCCTGAATTCTGGTGGTCCTACTGCCTTGAAGTCTTTAAATTTTGACAAAAGATTGTCTGGCTGGCCTCCTGCGGCTGGTATTCCCTACTGCATAGCCTGAGCTACCATGTTTGCAAAGTTTTACATCGGGTCTTACTGTTGTCCCCCAGCGTTGTTGACAGATTCTTCTGCCCTTTGGTTTCAAGTTTGACGTCTTGGCGGCATTATCTGGTTAAGTAAAACCATAAATTATACTTTATTAATTTACATTTGCACGTTGCCCAGTAATGAGCTGTAACTCCCCATAACTTTTTAATTAGATATTTCCTTTTAGAAGAGTAGACGTTTAATTGACGTGGCTTTGACCGTTGACCTTTTGATTCGTAGAGTAGTATGATAAGGCAGCTATAGACTCTACGATTTCCTTTGTTGACTCAACAATCAACTTCTGAGAGATGCTACAGTGGATGGCTTTAACTTCTATCCTTACATTTATGCAGCATAGCTCAATCACTGATATTCAAACTTATCTCCTCAACTTGAATGGTTTAACAAATGTCTCATTTTCCAAGCTCCTTGTGAACTGGAGTACTTTTTGGTAGGACTACGATCGTCGAGTTGTATTCTACGATCGTTGAGGTTGTACTACGATCGTTGAGGTTGCACTGCGATTGTTTAGTTTTCTTCAAACTTGACTCTACGATCGTTGACTGACTTGGTCCTTGAGATGAACTTGATCAAGCATTCCTTCTGGGTCAAGTAGCTCAGGAAGGGCCAACCTCTTAGAGTGAGCTAAGGGTCAGGTTTGTCCCTGAGGCGCTCTCCAGATGCAATGCTATAGAAGTGATTTGTACTAACATCTCATTCGACCTTTTTTGGTGGGGAGATCTTTTACCAGCTTTAGGTAATTGCATTTCTGAAATCGTGATGTCCTCCTACTCTTACACTACGATCATATGTTTGATCGTAGGCACTTCACGATTATGGGTTGGGTGGCTGAAGGGTTATCAGTGGTATGTTTTGAGACATTCCTACTGACTATGGATCTTCATTTGGTTCATCAGCCACAAAATTTTGGGACTCTGTAGCTGGTACATGTTTTCATAATATATCTCAGTGCTGTTGCTCCTTAACAGATCGCTGCTCCCCATGGTTGATGTTCTCTTCTCAGATAGATGTGATTCCCTCTTCTTCGAGTTCATTTAAAGGCAGCCTTGCATATCTCCTTTTGACTGGAATCTCCATCATCACTTAGATCTCCTTGTATCATAGAGATGAGTATTTTCAAGACTGATCACTCTACGATTATTTGACAGCACTACGAACGTAGTCTTCTTTAACAGTTGTGTTTGTGAAGTTCTGCTCTCGCAATAAGTTCCTTTTGAATGATGCTCGATAATCTTCTGTTGTGAGCTTCCTTGAGGATTCTTCTCATATAGCATTCTTGACTGGCTTTTGAGCACATAAGACCCTTTCATTCTTTGGCTGAATGGCTTGCTTCCATATACAGATTAGCAGCCATGTGAGCTCCATTCTGGTTAGCTCAGAGGGTCTTTAAGGACAGGCTTGGACAGATAGGAACTCTAACAGAATCATCTCTGAATTATCCTTAGCCTTCTGTTGGTTGAGTCTTCTTGACTGAAGTCTTCTGCTTCATCATTCCTTAGTGTGGTCAGACTGACCAAGTACCTGCAGGTTTAAATCTATTTCTATTTTTGGTACCCATAATTAAATGGGTCCTGCTAGGTTTGTTTTCTGCCAACGTTGTCCTCCGATTCTTAAAGAAAAATATCTTCACATGATTTAGGACGCCGAGAGCGATAATAAGTGATGAGGGGACTCACTTCTGCAATAAACAATTCACAAAGTTGCTCACAAAATATGGGGTTAAATCTATAAAATTGCGTACCGCGTATCATCCTCAAACCAATGGTCAAGCGAAAAGTCTCGAATAGGAGGTCAAACGAATTCTAGAAAAGGTGGTCAATCCGTCATGAAAAGATTGGTCTTTGCGTCTTGGACGATGCTCTATGGGCATATCGACAAAGATATAAGAATCGGATCGGCATGTCACCTTATCGAATGGTTTCTGTGAAGGCGTGTCACCTCCCGGTTGAACTAGAACACAGTGCACACTAGGCCATTCGAAAACTTAATTTTGATCTCCAAGCAGCGGATGAGAAAAGGTTACTGCAGTTAAACGAGATGGATGAATTTTGGTTCAACGCGTATGAGAACGCAAAACTCTACAAGGAGAAAGTCAAAGCCTAGCATGATTAGAAAATTCTTGATCGAACATTCAAACCGGGCCAACAAGTCTTGCTTTTCAACTCTCGACTGCGTTTATTTCCTGGGAAATTAAAATCCCGGTGGGCTGGGCCATTCGTGATTATATCTTTCGTCCCACACGGAAATATTGACGTTAAATAACCGAATTAAAAATGAAAATTTAAGGTAAACGGTCAACGACTGAAACATTACTGGAGTGGACCCATCGAACGTCAATCCACAGTCATGTACCTCTCCGAACCAGTAGAAAATTGAGCACAACGGGAAAGTCGGGCTGACGACTGTAAACCAAGCGCTTATCGGGAGGCAACCCATTAAGTTTTTATTTTATTCAATTTAGAGACAAGAGGTTTTAAGTGGTTTAGAGACTCAAGCTCCTAATCCACTCTTCTACTTTTAACTAGCAGGATTTCCACTAAGGAAGGGCAGCACCCTGAATCTCTACGATTCCTTTAAGGCCATCAGCCTTGGGACTTCAGTTCACTAAGAATTTTTCAAGGCCAGCAGCCTTGGGACTCCTCTAGTTCCCTAGGAACTCTTCAAGCCCAGCAGGCTTGGAACTCTATTTAGTCCCTTTGGACAAGGACCCTTTGGCCCTGTTTTGTTTAGTCCCTACGGACAAGGACCCTCTTGGCCCTGCTTCATTTAGTCCCTCTGGACAAGGACCCCTCAGGCCCTAGCTTTGTTGAGTTGTTTGTTTGTTGTTGTTGGAGTCGGTCTTTGAAGTCGCTAAGATGTCTTCATGCTCGAACATCTTCTATCCTGCTTGACTTGGCTTGATCATCCTTGAAGTGCAATTTGAGTGTTGCAAGATGCTCAGCTTCTTTGGTTACTCAACCACTTCGGATGACCCCTTTATGAACTGCCTTGAAGATCCTTCTCCTTAGTACTTGATGGCTGGACATGATAGGCTTCTAAGATGACTGTAAGCTCTTCTGTTAAATATTTAGAAGCTTTCTCATGCTTGACACCAAGATGGCTTTTGTGATCTCCTTTCTTGCTTCTTGATGCCTTCTCATGATGGACTTGCTAAGATGACTGTAGGTTCTTCTCTATTGTACTTAGAGTCTTCCCATGATGGACATCAAGATGACATGATGCTCTTCTTTCTCTCGGCAGTTCAGAACACTCTTCACATAGCAGAACTCTCACTTCTACATAGTAGAACTCACACTTCTACTTCTTTCTTTTTCTGACTTCTGAGTGTTCTTGGTGGATCGTAGAGTGAGCCTTCGGAGTCACTATCTCACATGGTTTAGATCAGTCCACCTTCTCTCCAAACTCGGCAACTCCAGCAAACCTCGATCTTTGAAGCTCTTTCTCAATTATACTCCTTCCCAATCTTTCCGTTGGAAAGTAGCCGTTGAAGGCTATTCAAATGTCTTCACAGATCTCGAGTTGCTTGAGGTAGACTGCTGATGTGACATGTCATACTTTTTCTGATGATGCAATCTACTGTTTCACTTACCCTGTCAAATGTATCACTTTAATGTCTTGGGCAGGTTGAAGACCATATTTCTTTTGATTTCTAGATCAGAGGTTGTCCTATTTCGTCGATGCTCTCAATAAGCACTTGTCCGAATATTACCCTTCAGATTGAACTGTTGCCAATGTTTCAGTCTTCAGCTATTCGGACTCTACGATTCTGATGTATGTCTTCGAGGACCTAATCGTAGTGTCTTGTTGAGTGTTGCTCATTGACTGGTAGAGTTAACACTACGATCTTGAAGAGTGTTGATTGGATCTGCAATGTAGTACACCTCTTCCTTCTATTGTGCAGTGCTTCAATACTTCTGTTTGCTTCGACTGTTCTCAGATACTAATGGCCTAACTCCTTGCTCTGGTTCCCTCTGAATATCAAGATACTTCAGATTTGTGGCGCGTCCAGCTTGCTTTCTCCTTGTGATCTCCCGTTCACTTATCATCAATGAACTGACCCTGCACTTAATCACTTTAGCCTTGCTCTTCAGAGGCTGACCAGTATCTCGGTTCACCTTCCATCAGTTCTTTCTTTGTTTGGCAAACACTACGATCTTGGTTGCTTCCAAGATCGTTGTCTTCTGTTTACTTGATAGCTACTGCATTTTCTGACTTTCCTTAGTCAGCTTCTAAAGTCTTCTTTGGATCTCTTCGTGGAAGACTTTATCACGAATGGCCTTACAACTCAATCTTGATGCTGATTGGGTTGGTGCTTAGATCTTCTGCTAGCCTGCATGCCATTCGTTGAGTGCTCTCTGGTTCCCTTAAGGTGGAATGTATCTTTGCAGTGCCAACCAGAAGCTTCATTCCTTTGGATATTCTGGGAGTGCTCATTAGTTGAGAATCGTACTTGCTCTACGATTCTGCCTATGCATTGTGAGCACTTCTTTAGAGGTCGTAGTTCTGCACTCTACGATTTGGCTTCGGCTGTGCAAACACTACGATCCTGAGATCAGATCTTGACACTCTATGATTTCTGCCTTGGGCTTGTTGTCTTCATCTGATCTTGCTCGACTGCGATCTCTGCATGTAATCATTGGACTCTACGAACTCAAAGTGTAGTCTACGATCCTTGACATAGCTTTGGCATCAGTAGACTCTATGACTCCGAGTGTAGTCTACATTTCTGACTTGGCTTCGACAGATGATCGGTCGGCTCATAGGCAGGCTGTCTCTACGATTCTGAACATGACTTCCTCAGCACACTACGATCCTGAGGAAGCTCTACTCGACACACTATGATCATTCTTCATTTCCCCTAGAAGTCTACGAACTCCATGAACTACTATCTTGCATACTCCTATTCTGCCTACCCTTGTTTTATGGCAGTATTTGAGAATGGCAGCTGAGAATGCTAACAATGGAGTGAATGAGACTGTGGGGATACCTCTAATCACTAACCATGATAATGTGATGTCAGACGAAGAAGGAATTAGAGATATCCATGTGGTGAGTGAAGAATTGATAGTTGCACCCGAGATAGTCGTAGAGGTAACAGCTGAGAGTGAGGCAGAAGAGGAAGAAGAGGTACTTGAGGAGAGTTTATTAGAGGTATTATATGATCAAAATGTAGAATTTCAAAATCGTATTCATGAGTTAGAAGAGCAGGCTGAAGAACGACAGACGGTCGTGGAGCAAAAGGATGCAACAATTCAAGCTTGTGTTACCCGATATGTGATGCTTGAACAGAAGCATTCTTTGGCAGAGTATAAGATGATAAAGATGGAATCTGAGCTGAAAGAAGGAAAAATTGAATGAGTGAGAATAAGTGATACATGGGAAAAAGCCGCACGACACGTGGATATTGTGGAAAGAGATGTCCGATCTAAGAAGGCTAAAATAGATGATATGAATTTCTCTTTTTAGAAAGCAATTGGGAGAACCCAACATCGAGTTTTGAATTACCCTGTACAGAGTGGTCAACCTGAATTCGATATGGATCGAAGATTGATGATTTAGATCATGAATCAGGAGTACGATGAGGCAGTTGAGGGAGGAATATGCCCTATAGAAAAGTATATTCCAACTAAGTAGTGATGACGTAAATCTTTTCTTTCGAGACAAGTCAAAGCCAAAGTAGTTCGAGGGATAGCGGTTGTCATGACTTCCCAACAAATGAGGAACCCAAATGAAGTTATCACGGGAGATGAGCAATGGAGGAATCATGATGACCCAGGAGATAGAATCTGAAATGAAAGCAAGGTATTCTCAACTTTTCGAAATACCAGGTACATAAATTTCGGGGACGAAATTTCATAAGGAGGGGAGATTGTAAGACCCCGAATTTTATGAAATAAAAGTATTCAATTTTTCTTATAATTACAATTTAGTAAATGGTTAAATTGATAAAAAGTTAAAGTTAAGGGTGATATATGAATTTTTTTCAAAAATACGCAAGTGGTTATAAAATATTCATTGTTGTCGGGGAATATTCGTTTGGTCGTGGAATATTCTTTCTGTCGGGGAATATTCGTATGACGACGCAATCATTTGTGGGCCCCATAACAGAATAACTGTCCTATGAAGAAAATGACAAATTAAAGTTTTTATAAATAAATAGCGAGTAATCGTTCGTTCAAGTTAACATCTGTTGGAATACAATGTGGGTAAAGTAAAGTAATAATGCAGCGTTGTTCAAAGTGCTATGCAGTATTGCACAATATTTTGAATTATTGATTCTTACGTAAGAAGGCACTACTCAATAATTGTTACAGTAATTACTGTTCAATATTTTATTTTATTGATTCAATAATTGTTGCATTGATATTTTATATTATTGTTGTTTCAATAATTGTTACTACATAGTATTTTCCATTATCAGATTAATAGTTCATATTATTTTAATAATATTATTAGATAACATTATTGGCAATGTCTAAAAGTTTACATCTAAGGAGAGGTTTGGTCACTTAATTGCTTGGCCATGAAGGAGAAATCCTTATTGAAAGCCCCTCTTTCCAGGAGCTACTGGTTGTCATTATTGTGATTACGTAATATTATTTGTGAATAATTAATTATTAATTTATATGATGAGGAAAATATTGATTTTATGTGGATATAGATGGAGAAAATTTTTAATGTGACAATTGTTGAAAATTAATATTTTATCTCTTTTACGATAAAATAATTCATATTAATATATTATTATATTTTAATAATATAATAATGGTGATATTTTTACAATGAATGTGAGATATATGAGTATATGAGGAGGAAGAGTATTTTTGTTGCAAAAGATGTTTAAAACATGTTAAACATGTCGGTAGACCCCATTTTTTTGACTAAAATTTGATTATAGTCTCGTAAAATCGTAGTTTATGGATTTGATGGCCAATTTCATTTGGAATTTGGAAAACTTTCTTTCGCAAAGTTGTAGAGAATTGAATTTCCTATAAAAAGCCGTGAGATTCAATTTTTACGATAAAAGGCTATTTATTATGAATTATTGAAGTTCCGGATTAATTGATTATCATTTTTGGAAGTTTTAAATATTTTTTGTTAGAAAACGTTTTTATTGTTGGCCCATGTGTTGTTAGATTTGAAATTCAAGTCAGTAATGCGTAGGAATTTAATAAATATATATTAATATTTTATTAAATTTTCTGCTTTGGTGTTCTAAGCATTTTCTTATAAATAGGGTGCTTAGGTTAGAATTGAAAATCACACCAGAAACTACAGATTTCTCTCTCTTTCTCTCTATAATATCGAGCGTATTTTTGTGAGTATTTTAGTACTTCGAGTATTGCTATACGGTGCAAGTTCTTTTAGCACTATATCTAGTATTTCAGTGAGAAGTACTATTCTTTCTGAGGTAAAGGAGGTTATTTTCTTCTAAAATGATATTATTTCTTCAATATCATTATGCCAGAATGTTGGTTGGAAATTTTTATCAAATTTGGAACTTTTTCATGTCGAGATTACTATTCATGAGTTACTATTCATGAGTTACTATTCATGAGTTACTATTCACGAGTACTATTTACGAAACGTGATGCTGTTTTTGTGAAATTTTTATCTTTTGGTGTTGGAGTTACTATTCACGATACTGCAAGACTATTCACGAATCACGGCTTATATTCATAGAAAAATGAAATTTCTTCTTTTTGTCCAAAATATCTATTCTGGATACTATCTTTGATTGGATCTATGTTTTGGTCTTCATTCTTGAATTTTACTCCACTCTGGTTATTTATGAAATAATTTTGAACGGGAATTGTTTAAAGTATGAATCCTTAATATTTGTTCTTTTGTTTCACTGGATTCGTTTTCTTTAAAATATTTTTCATCATCCTCAGTCCTAAATGATGATATAACTGAATATCTTTGGCCCTGTAGTGCAAAAAAGATGAATGATTTCGATGAATATCTTTGGCCCGTAGTGCAAAGATGAGCAGTGTTTAGATGAACATGATTAATCGATAAATATCTTTAGCTTTGTAGTGCAAAAGATGACTTGTTGATGAATATCATCATTGTAGTAGTGAAAAGATGAATTTATTAGTAGGATTATGAACATAAAGCGTGATTTGGTATAACCATAATCTTTGATGTTTTGTGTGATGAAAATTATCTTTTGTCTGGATGAGAAAAGGAATTTAGAACTACAATTACGATTTATGAGTTATACATGTGATTGTGGATGTGAATTATTGATTGATGTTACAGGGATAAAACATTGTTGGTGAACTTTTAACATGGAGAAGATAATAGACTTTATAGTCTATTTGACTCTTCTAATGGATTGCTCATTCCGCTGCAACTATGATTGAAAAGTTTTATCATCTACCATATGTTCTAAATCTCTGATTTATTACTGTTGAAGGCAATTGATAATTTATTTATCTGTAGTCATGATATTCTTTACTGAGCTAGTTGTGCTCACCCTTTTGCTTTACAATTCCTTTCAGGTAATAAAAGTGTAGCTGGGTCGAGCGGGGGATAACAAGGGAATAGAACGGTGGTCTATAGATGTTGAGGGTGAGGTGAATTTAACTTGGAAGGGTGTTTTGCCATTATCATACAAGATGTCTAATGACATACAACCTCGTGTCATCATAAGACAGGTTTGTGGTCATCCACTTGCTGAGTATATTTACAAGCACTACCTATATAATCTTGGTGTTTGTTTGGAGTTTAATTCCCAATTAGAGACCGTAAGCATTTCATAAGTACTTTGAAAAGGACATCCCGGCACGAAGTCCGTAAGTCTAGTATAGCTTACGAGTACGTCTAGGTGATCAGCCTTTAGTACTCTATGTTGATCAACACTACATTCATTAAACGTGTATACGTTTCAGTTGTGGCAACCTCACGTGCCTGTCGTTTGATGACAAAACAATTTGAGCATACACAATCTACTTTTGAAAACCACAACAATATTAGTTCGGTAAATCCTTATCAACACTTGATAGAATAACATAACATACGTCTAGCCGAAAGGATTGGCTTTGACATTCCTCAAATACTAACTCATGCGAAGAATACACGAATCACAAAGACTTGCCCAGATCGAATTGGAACAAGGGTTAGAGTACTTGCCTTTAGCGCTGCTACAATTTATAACACATGCACTTTATGTCTTTAAGGTCTCTACATTAGATGATAGCATAACATAGAATATTAGGTCATGAATGATCATACATAGTTCCTAAAGAATCTTACCCTACTTCTCAATCTAATTACGTAATAGTTTTGTTATTATAGGTTCCGACTTTCCATTACATCCTTCTTATATTCTTTAGTAATTGACTTAACTTAACTCTAAGTGTTCATGCTTAAGACTTAATCATGTCTTAACAATGTTTCTTTTAAGATCTTTGGTTAATGTTCATCCATTACTAATCATGTTCAACATGTAACCATTACTTACTATTTAGGTTATGAAGTTGTGATGCTGACGCGACGGCTATTATATTTTGTGATGTGTACCGCTGCTTTACCTATTGTTGCCTAGAAATCGGACTCGTATTGCATGGGGTGAGTTCCTTTATTCTTAATCGTGTACTGTGATGCGAGTTTGTAGGGGACTAAGGCCACTTTGGTATTACTCATGCAGCGACATTTGAAATTTTGGCTTGGAGTCGCCATGGCATGCATGGACTCTGTGCCTGACGAAATGTTTTGTGATTTTTCAAATGTTGAGATTCCCGGACTCGTAACTTCTTCGTTATAAGTCTGAATTGGCTTGTTCAAAAGCCTACGATTCACAAATTACATACTCTATGCGTTCGTGCAAGAATTTTATCTATCCGGCTTCGTTTACTAAAATTTCATCTATTAGTCCATTTCTAACAAAAACGATAAACGTTCGTGAACGTTTAACGCTCGTTTCTCATTCTAAGTCGGAATCCAGTCATTTTTTAGTCCGCAACTCTATAATGCCAAAAATGACTTGTCTACATCGACAACCAACGTTTCCAATGTCAAACACAAAATACGACTTCCATTCCGAGAATTTTACAAATTCGACGATTATCGTCCAATCGTGCAAATTCTGGCGAAACGTTATTACTAGTGATTTGTTTATCATTCTCAACAAATTTATCCCATTATCTAGGCATCTCAACATATGTATTACAATAACTTATATTCCAATTCGGTTATGGTTTATTTAAGTTCATAACAACAATTTCTTCATACATGATTCTCATTTCCTTATAACTTATTTGGCTTAGGTCCATTGCTTATCAACGTCTCCTATGTTCTTAACATCTAAGTTCATTAGATAACATCTCTTATCAACCTACCATGATAGAGATGAAGAAGACAAGATCATTTACCTTTGATGATTACTTCACTTGCTTTGCAAATCTATTAAGGAAAGGTTAAGCTCAAAGTGCTTTTTGACTCTAACAAATAAGTTGTTTGAGAGAGAGTTGTTGGATGAAATAACAAACCCCAAATGAATGAAAAAGGCTTGCTATTTATAGAGCTTTCAAGGTTAGGGTAATTAGGTCATTATATCAACCCACCTCCTTAAACTAACCTCCTTACTATTCATTACTTGTTGCCCACAACTCTTATCCATTCCTTGGTCATTACTTAAAGTTCTTGCTCATCACTCCAAGTGTTTGGTTACCACGTCACCCATGGGTTGCCCCATGGATCTTGCTTTACCTATTAGATCATCCTTTGGGCTTAGTAGTTAACTTAATTAACTTAGTCTTTGGCTTGTAGTAATCTATTATGGGCTTCATGCCATTACTACATGGGCTTTAAGAATAATCTCACATAGGTTTACACCTTAATCTTATTGGACTTATATTTCATACAAAGTTACCTTAATTCCTTCCATTAGGTTTTAATACCTATATTCCCAAATTAAGTCCACATGCGAATTATTGCATTTTCCATACTTAGATTATTATTACATAATCCATCTCGCCTCAATATTCTAACATTACGTATTTCTCGAAAGTTCAAAAATAATTCCCGAGCGGTAAACAGTGAATAGTGTTTTTCGTAAACTTTCTCGGAAAACACTTATTTTTGTCTTAAAAATCAAACACTTTAATTCTCTCATGTGATTCGAATACTACGATCTTCCGACGTTTCTAGGTTATAGAATGACATACATCTTATTAACACATATAATAACAAATAATATTATTTTATTCATTATTTAATTCTTTCAAATATTTTTACAAAAGATCCAAATTCTCGGGCGTTACATTCTTCCCCCCTTATAAAGATTATGTCCCCAGAATCTCGCCCTATATTACTCAAACAAAAGAGGATAATTCTTCTTTATCTTTTCTTCCAATTCCCACGTTGCTTCCTCGACATCGTGGTTCTTCCATAACACCTTTACTGAAGATATTACCTTGTTTCGTAGAACTTGCTCTTTTCTATCGATGATTTGAATCGGCATTTCTTCATATGTTAAATCCTTCTAGATTTGAATAGGCTCATATTCTATCACGTGCTTATAATCCGGTTTGTAAGGACGTAACACTGAAATATGAAATACATTATGTATTTGCTCTAGGTCTGGAGGTAACGCTACCCTATAAGCTACCTTACCTACCCGTTCTAATACCTCAAAAGGTCCTATAAACCTTGGGATTAGTTTTCCCTTCTTTCCAAAGCGTATCTTTCCTTTCCAGGGAGATACCTTTAGAAATACGTACGAGCCTACCTCAAACTCTCTATTCTCTCGATGTAAGTCTGCGTATTTCTTATGTCTGTCTTGAGCTGCTACAAGACGCATTCGAATCAACTTCACCACTTCCGCTGTTTGCTGCACCAATTCTGGTCCTAGCATTCGGCGTTCTCCCACTTCATCCCAATACAACGTTGTTCTGCATTTTCTTCCATACAAAGCTTTATACGGCGGCATACCTATACTTGCATGATAACTGTTGTTATATGCAAATTCTACTAATGGTAGATGATCATCCTAACTACCCTTGAAATCCATGACGCAAGATCTCAACATATCTTCTAACGTCTGAATTGTCCTCTCGCTCTGTCCATCGGTTTGTGGATGATATGCCGTACTCAACTTCAACTGCGTCCCCAACTATTCTTGAAGACTTCTCCAAAAGTTTGACGTGAATCGTGGATCACGATCTGACACTATCGAAACAGGTGCTCCATGTCTGGAAATAATTTCCTTAACATAGAGTGTAGCTAACTGGTCTAAGTTGTACTTTATTCGAATTGGCAAAAAGTGAGTCGACTTCGTCAACCGGTCCACTATTACCCAAATCGCATCATATCCCTTCTGAGTCATTGGAAGTCCCACCACAAAGTCCATTGTGATATGCTCCCACTGCCACTACGGAATCTCCAATGACTGTAACAAGCCACTCGGTCGTTGATGTTCGGCTTTAACTCTTTGACAAGTCAAGCACCTACTCACATATTCAGCTATTTCTCTCTTCATGTTCGGCCACCAAAAACTCTGTCGAAGGTCTTGATACATCTTAGTGCTACTAGGATGAACCGAGTTCCTCGAACTATGAGCCTCTTGTAAAACTTGCTCCTTTAATTCCGTCTCATTCGGAACCCAAATTCTTCCCTCAAATCTTAATAATCCCTCTTTATCAAGACTAAACCTAATATCTTTTTCAGCGGTTAACCGCTCCTTCATCTGATTACACTCATTAGTTTTGAGTTGCACCTCCTTGACTTTCTCTACAATGGTAGACTGAATCTTCATCGCAAACAGTCTCTGCTCCGCCTCACTTGGCAACTTCACCTCCAACTCCATCCTAGCCATCTCTGTTATTAACTCGGTTTGAACTGTTAACATAGTCAACTTCTCCCGATCCTTTCTACTCAAAGCGTCGGCCACTACATTGGCTTTTTCAGGGTGATACAGGATTTCACAATCGTAATCCTTTATCAACTCCAGTCACCTTCTCTGTCTCATATTCAACTCCTCCTGTGTGAAGATATATTTTAGACTCTTGTGGTCCGTGTATATCTCACACTTTTCCCCATAAAGATAATGTCGCCATATCTTTAAGGCAAACACCATCACGGCCAGTTCCAGATCATGAGTAGGGTAAAATTTCTCATAATCCTTCAACTGCCTAGATACATACGCAATGACCTTGCCATGCTACATGAGCACGCACCCCAGTCCTTTATGGGAAAGCATCGCTATAAACTACGAAATTTCCTGTGTCATCGGGTAATGACAAAACAGGCGCTTCACTCAACTTCTTCTTCAGTTCTTGAAAACTATCTTCGCATTTCTCAGTCCATACGTACTTCACCGTCTTCCTCGTCAAGTTAGTCAGCGGAGTAGCTATCTTCGAAAAGTCCTGGATGAACCTCCGATAGTAACCCGCTAACCCTAAGAAACTCCGCACCTCAGTCGGCGTTTTCGGTTGTTCCCAATTCATCACGGCTTCCACCTTTCTTTGGATCTCTCGAAATCCCCTCATGGTCAATAACATGACCTAAAAACTGTACCCGCTCTAACCAAAATTTACATTTAGTGAACTTTACATATAACTTCTCCTTTCTTAATGTCTCCAACACTATTCTTAGGTGTTCAGCATGATCTTCTGGCGTCCTAGTGTAGACTAGAATATCATCAATAAACACCACGATGAACTTGTTCAAATATTGTTTGAACACCCTGTTCATCATGTCCATAAATGCAGCAGGCGCATTAGTCAATCCAAACGACATTACCAGAAACTTGTAATGACCATAACGAGTCCTGAATGTTTTCTTTGGCACATCTTCATTCCAAACCTTCAGCTGATGATACCCCATCCTTAAATCTATTTTGGAAAAATATTTTGCCCCCTTCAACTGATTAAAAAGATCATCGATTCTGGGCAATGGATACTTATTCTTTATCGTTAACTTGTTCAACTCTCTGTAGTCTATACAAAGTCTCAACGATCCGTCCTTCTTCTTGACAAACAGTATTGGTGCTCCCCACGGTGAAACGCTTGGTTGAATGTACTTCCTGTCCAACAATTCCTGCAACTGTACCATCAACTCCTTCATCTCCACTGGCGCCATACGATACGGTGCCCTAGAAACTGGTGCCGCTCCTAGCACAATATCTATTATGAACTCGGTATCCCTATCCGGCGGAAGACCCGGTAACTCACTTGGAAATACATCCACGAACTCACTCACTATAGGTATTTGTTCCATGGTCGCTCCCACTCTCTGGGTATCAACCACATGACACAAATAACCTACACACCCCTTCCTCAATAATTTCCTAGTTTGTGTCGTGGTAAGACAAACACGAACGTCCAACGATTTATTTCGTAAAATATTACACGAGATTGGTTTAATGTTTTAATATTACACATTTCTTTTGAAAATCTATAATTTCCCCATGATTTATTAACCAATCCATTAGAGAATTAAATCAATTCTCCTAACTTTATCGAGATCGGATCTACAGATAATTTACAACCTCGAATGTCTACATAACAACTCCTATGAATATCTTCAATAGGAATTATCTCTTCGTTTGCTACCTTAATGTTCAAAGGTATAAGCAACCTTTTAGGAATTAATCCTAGTCGTCTAGCAAAATCACATGCGATAAGCGAACAAGTAGCACCCGAGTCAAAGCAAAGACGTATGCATTTAAGTTGTTGATCGGAATAATACTGCGACTCGTCCCCCGAGGCCATCGCGTCTTGGACGGTCATATTAAAGGTACAGACGCCATCTACCTACCCTTGCTGTTGGACCCCCAATAGTTAACTTACCATATTGGCGCCCTTATTCCCGTCGGTCCCCTTCTTTGGGCAGTTCTTTGCCATGTGGTCTGTTGACCCACATACAAAGCACCCATGATTCTTCTTCGTGCTTGGACAGTTTGGCGCAATATGCCCCCTCTGTCTGCAATTATAACACATTGCCTTTCCTTTGAGGCAGACTCTAGGTGAGTCTTCCCCTGTGTTTTTCTGAGCCTCCATCCTCCTCTTAGGGTCTCCTTGTTTCACTCCGGTATTCCCCGAGCTAACTACCTTCCTTTTATACCCTTCGCCACTCCCGCTGGCACCTTCAACCTTCACTCCTCCATCCACCTTCCCCTTGTTTTTCTTGTCCTTATGGTATTGGCTCAATGCCTCGCTACCACCTTCTGCACTTATTGCCTTCTCTAACACAATCCCAAAGGAAGTACTTTGGAATACAGAGATACGATTATAGAGCCAGGGTTTCAAGCCCTGCTCTAATCGTCAAGCTTTCCTCACCTCGGTATCCACTTGATGTGGAGCGAACCTTGCCAGTTCATTAAACTTGGCGGCATACTGGGAAACCGTCATGTCCCCTTGTTTTAAATCTTGAAATCGCATCTCCATCCTTCCCTGCATGCTCGTGGGAAAGTAGTTCTCATAGAATATTTCCTTGAACCTCTCCCACGTTATAGCATCTATTCCGACCCTCGCCTGATTGGCCTCCCACCAAAAGTTGGCCTCTCCCTTCATCATGTAGGTTGCAAAAGCAACCTTTTGGGCCTCGTCGACATGTGCTATCACAAATGCCTTCTCTATCTCCCTCACCCATGTTTGAGCTTCAATAGGGTCCGTAGTTCCTTTGAACTCCGGCGGACCCACACTCTTAAAGTCCTTAAATGTAGTAGCTCGTACTACACCAGGATTTACGGGGATATTAGCCCCAGTTTGGTTAAATGTTGCGGTTAAAAGGTTCAAAAATTCTTGCATGGGGTTAACCGGACCTCCCTCCGGTTGATTCGTGTTCGCACCTTGGGTACGTGGTACTCTTCTTGGTGGCATTTTGCTGTTACAATAAACACATATTTCGTTATTATGCATTTCCTGTCAGTTAGTTATTATTCCATATTAAACAATAACTTAAACATTTGTTACTCAACATTTTTCGAAAATGAAAACTTATATTAATTCATCGTAGTATAATACTACATCGGTTTATATAACATGACCTAAATTTGGATACATTACTTTCCACTATTGCTTTCTAAAAATTGGGATTTACAAAATACTACCCTTGATTATACAAAAGAGGGCTTTACGTCACTACTATATACACAAATATATACATAACTAACTACTCTAGCAACTCCTCGATCATATCTGCCTTAAGGCATTCTCGAAATCTGCCTTGGCAAGACCGATAATAATATCACGACTGATAGTATGCCGCGTCTGCCCTGTCTCTACAGGATACCCAGCTACCTGCAACTGAAAATCCTCATGAGAACTCCTATGAATATAGGACATTCTCCCTATCTTCTGTTTCTTGGTCTTTAGCTCGCTCATAAGCTCAAAGACCTCCTATTTTAGCTCATGGAACTTGTCCTTAGCCAAAACTCTCTCATCATGTTCCTGTTCCCACATGGACTCCACGTCCATCTTGTCCTCTATAACCGCTTGGAGCTCTGCCTTTAGCTTCTTGACCTCCTGACAATAGTGTACGTTCCTATCTATCACTGACATGAATAGTGACATCATCGACTCTCCTGGAGTTATCTCTGCCGCTATAGCTACTGGATTGAAGGATACTACCTCCACTTCTTCTTCTAACATGCCGTCAAATACAGACATGAGGTCTAAGCTTTCGGAGTCTCCAGACTCCACCACAACTATCTCAGGATTTGCTGCTATAGGGTTCAGTATGATTTCTATCTGGTTTACCGACCCTTCGCTGACTACCTGTACATCTCTATTTTCACCTGACATCTATAACAACATAAAAAGTCAATTAGTAAACGTCAGTATAATAAAACATATAACATATATGATGCATTTTTTATAAGGTTAACTTCCATCTTTTATTCTTTGACTTTTCTTAACGTTATGACTTAAGGTTTTATTTCCCCCCTTAAGTTTTATAACCTAATGCTTTGATACCAACTGCGCGCCCCAAATTCGGGTATCTTCCAACTGACGAGATGGTGCTACACACGGTCTTCTGATTCACATAAACATTCAATTGAAATGCCTCAAAAGAACGGATATGTCTTATATATATTAAAAGAATATTTACATTTCCCAGGTTCTTTACAACCAATACATTGTCTTTGTCATAATATCAATATTATTCTGTACAAAACCTATATTATTACAAAAGTAATCTACGGGTTCGTTTTCGCCTTCCCTTTATCTTGCGGATCCCTCGATTAAGATTACATCTTTATTTGCATTCATATGATTCAAGCAAGAATGAGTCTAACTAGCTCAGCAAGTACAACAATCCTAGGAAAATAGCATGCTTGAAACATAGGAATCATATACCTTCGATAACTGAACAATAGTTACAAAGTACTATTGATAATTCAAAATAGCACTTCTTTTCATTCAAAACGTTTTACAGCAACAATATTCAGTAAAACATCAATTCCGGTTCAAGACCGTAAGCATTTCATAAGTACTTTGAAAAGGACATCCCGGCACGAAGTCCGTAAGTCCGGTATAGCTTACGAGCACGTCTAGGTGATCAGACTATAGTACTCTATGTTGATCAACACTACATTCATTAAACGTGTATACATTTCAGTTGTGGCAACCTCACGTGCCTGTCGTTTGACGACAAAACATTTTGAGCATACACAATCTAATTTTGAAAACCACAACAATATTAGTTCGGTAAATCCTTATCAACACTTGATAGAATAACATAGCATACGTCTAACCGAAAGGATTGGCTTTGACATTCCTCAAATACTAACTCATGCGAAGAATACACGAATCACAAAGACTTGCCCAGATCGAACTGGAACAAGGGTTAGAGTACTTGCCTTTAGCGTCTGCTAAAATTTATAACATGTGCACTTTACGTCTTTAGGGTCTCTACATTAGATGATAGCATAACATAGAATATTAGGTCATGAATGATCATACATAGTTCCTAAAGAATCTTACCCTACTTCTCAATCTAAATACGTAATAGATTTGTTATTATAGGTTCCGGCTTTCCATTACGTCCTTCTTATATTCATAAGTAATTGACTTAACTTAACTCTAAGTGTTCATGCTTAAGACTTAATCATGTCTTAACAATGTTTCTTTTAAGATCTTTGGTTAATGTTCAACCATTACTAATCATGTTCAACATATAACCATTTTTGGCTTGGAGTCACGAGTTCCTTTGTTACCTGGAAAGCCCGGACTTCGTGACTGTCGCTGAGTCCCTTTATTCTTGATTCGAGTTTGCTTTGAGTTTTATGGGACTAAGGCCACTTTAGTGACTTGCTAAGGTTGAAATTTTGGCTTGGAGTCACGCAGTGTGATGCGGACTCTGTGCACCGAAATGTTGTTGATTTTTCAAATGTTGAGATTCCCGGACTCGTAACTTCTTCGTTATATGTCCGAATTGGCTCGTTCAAGAGCCTACGGTTCAAAAATTACACACTCTATGCGTTCGTGTAAGAATTTTATCTATCCGACTTTGTTTGCTAAAATTTCATCTATTAGTCCATTTCTAACGAAAACGATAAACGTTCGTGAAAGTTCAACGCTCGTTTCTTCGTTCTAAGTCGATTTCTGGTCATTTTTGAGTCTGCCACTCTATAATGCCAAAATTGACTTGTCAACATCGACAACCAACGTTTCCAATGTCAAACACAAAATACGACTTCCATTCCGAGAATTTTACGAATTCGACGATTATCGTCCAATCGTGAAAATTCTGGCGAAACGTTATTACTAGTGATTTGTTTATCATTCTCAACACATTTATCCCATTATCTAGGCATCTCAACATATGTATTACAATAACTTATATTCCAATTCGGTTATGGTTTATTTAAGTTCATAACAACAATTTCTTCATACATGATTCTCATTTCCTTATAACTTATTTGGCTTAGGTCCATTGCTTATCAACTTCTCCTATGTTCTTAACATCTAAGTTCATTAGATAACTTCTCTTATCAACCTACCATGATAGAGATGAGGAAGACAAGATCATTTACCTTTGATGATTACTTCACTTTCTTTGGAAATCTACTAAGGAAATGTTAAGCTCAAAGTGCTTATTGACTCTAACAAATAAGTTGTTTGAGAGAGAGTTGTTGGATGAAATAACAAACCCCAAATGAATAAAAAAAGGCTTGCTATTTATAGAGCTTTCAAGGTTAGGGTAATTAGGTCATTATATCAACCCACCTCCTTAAACTAACCTCCTTACTATTCATTACTTGTTGCCCACAACTCTTATCCATTCCTTGGTCATTACTTAAAGTTCTTGCTCATCACTCCAAGTGCTTGGTTACCACTTCACCCATGGGTTGCCCCATGGATCTTGCTTTACCTATTGGATCATCCTTTGGGCTTAGTAGTTAACTTAATTAACTTAGTCTTTGGCTTGTAGTAATCTATTATGGGCTTCATGTCATTACTACATGGGCTTTAAGAATAATCTCACATAGGTTTACACCTTAATCTTATTGGACTTATATTTCATACAAAGTTACCTTAATTCCTTCCATTAGGTTTTAATACCTATTTTCCCAAATTAAGTCCACATGCGAATTATTGCATTTTCCATACTTAGATTATTATTACATAATCCATCTCGCCTCGATATTCTAATATTACATATTTCTCAGAAGTTCAAAAATAATTCCCGAGCGGTAAACGGTGAATAGTCTTTTTCTTAAACTTTCTTGGAAAACACTTATTTTTTTCTTGAAAATTCAAACACTTTAATGTTATCCTCTGGACCGTCACTCCCTTCCCCGACTAGACCCTGCTACGTTCTCATTTCCTGAAGAGAACAGTGAAAGAAAGGGTGAACTCAACTAGCCTAGTAAGAAATATTATGACTAAGATAATGCAGAATAAATTATCGTTAGCATTCAACAGTGTTAAATTGATAAAATATAACAAACATCAAGTTTAACTGCAGCAGAACAAGCAATCCATTAAAAGAGTCAAGTAGAAAATAAAATCTACTATCTTTTATGATTTAAAAGGTTTTTCATCACTTTTATCGCTGGGACTCAGTTTAATAATTAATCCACATCATCGAATCACCCCTGCACTACGGCCAAGGATATTCTTTAGTATCACGACCACAATTATCCATGTACTTCGGGCCAAGAATATTTGTGTATTCATTAATGGTCATGATCATGCCAACAACTATCCATCAATGCACTACGGGCCAATGAGGACTTTTTCCACATCATTTGTAACATTACGGTCATGATTACACCGAATAATCTCTGGTCATAATCATACCAAGTCCAACTATGCACTACAGGCCACAGATAACTTTCAATATAATATAAACATGAGGATGATGACAATGATATAAGAATTCAATAAAACAAGTTCAAGAATTAATTTATCCAGGAACTAATAACGTCCAAATTGTCAACATGATACTTCTTTGTAGAGTAAAATTCAAGATTTCTCAGAAGAATATTTTCATGAAAAGATACTGGATGAAGCACAAATATCAAGGATATTCCACTAATTTCATGGAGTATAGAAGTCAAAACTTTAACCAACTGAGTATAATAAAGAATGGAATAACAAAAGAAATCACCAAGCATGCTTAGACCGCACAAACATGTTATTCTAACAGAATAATAAATAACGGAACCAGGTCCGGCAAAAAACTCACAGACAGGATATTCCAATAGAATAATAAAGACGGAAACAGGTCCGACGTAAAACGCACAGATAGGATATTCCAACAGAATAATAAAGAATGGAACCAGGTCCGGCATAAAACGCACAGACAGGATATTCCAACAGAATAATAAAGAATGGAATAACAGAAGAATTTCACCAAGTATAGGGTAGCCCGCGTATACAGGTTATTCCAACAGAATGATAAATAATAGAATAACAGAAGTTCTCTTCATGAATACAAAACAAACAATACCCCTTACCATAAAAGAAACTGGATATAAGAGTATGGAAGTAGCAGAATACTTTTCTATAGTTTCTCTATAATTTCTCTCTCTAGAGTTTCAATGAATTCATAAGAAATAATGAAGGAATGAGCTTCTATTTGTAGGAGAATGAAAAGGCACTGTGTAAGGATTTTTCTCACGGATGCAACAGTTTTATAACTCACGGACGTCTTATGCAATTTTCGGGCGTTTGAATTTCAAAGCCACCATCAAATAAAATAAAAAAAAAAATATATATATATATATATATATATATATATAACACATGTTGTTTTGAAGAAACTTCCCACAATAACCCACTTTCCCTTATTTTCAAGGCATCTTCCCCCACCCCCCCCTTTCTTCCTACCACACACACACACTCACACACTAAACTCCACCAACATGTCACTCTCATCACTCTCCCCTATCATAAACACACACACACACACACACATATATATATATATATATATATATATATATATATACACACACACACACACATCACAAACCTATATATATAAATTTCCTCCCCTTTACGTAACTCCTTCCCACCCCCATTTCAAAAATCAGTTTTTCAACACATATGTGCCCCACATGTGGCCCCCACATGTGGGCCCCGCCTTTAAATAATTTTCAACCGATTATTTTGAAAAATGAGTAAATGGGGCTCCATATAATAAGCCGATTTATAACAAATACCTCATAAAATTTTCCTCAATATTTTTAACAACATTCATCATCATTATTATAATTCACAATATTAATCGACCAGGTCGTTCCCAGGAAAGAGGGGGCTTTTCAATAAGGATTTTTCCCTATTGGCGCGCAATTAGGTGACCAAACCTCTCCTTGACAGAACTTCTAGACATCGTTAATATTGCAAATAATAATATTAATAACTTTGTTATCTCAATTATTGATTTAATAATATATAAAATATCGACAATAATTGAATCAAATAACGTGAGATACTACGCAAACAATTCTTTGTAGCAATAATTGAACAAAACTGAGTGACTTCTCAAGTAACCATCAATGATCAATACCGTGTGCTACTATGCAACCACGCGTATTACTGTACTTTTAACACTGGGTATTTCAACAGTTAATGGTAAAACTTCCGCCGTTATTTTCATAAAGTATTTTTGTCGTTTTCTTAATCCGACAATAATTTTATTTTGGGGTCCACCAATGATTGTGCCGTTGTACGAATATTTCCTGTTAAAACGAATATTCTTTGACCAATCGAATATTATATAACAACTTGCGTACTTTGCAAAATTTCTAAATATTACCCACAACTATAACATTATATCAAATTCATTCCATAATATTCAAAAATGATATTTATAGAAAATTCATCTTTATTCATAAAAGTTGGGGTCTTACAGCTAGGATCAAAAGTGATCGTGAAATAGAAAAGCAAGCCAATCGCCGGCTTTGTATAACGGAAGAGGATTAATGAAGAACGGTAATCCGAACCCTAGTCTCTTCTAATATTTTCTTTAAGTTTCTATGCTTAAAACATAGCTTAATGAAGATAAGAAGTAGATGAAGTTAAGAATGATTTGATATGGTTGAAATCATGAGAAAATAAAGAAATAAGAATTATAAATTTAGTTTATAAATTTCTTAAGGAAGTATAAGATTCGTAAGGATTTTGAGCGATCCGAATGAATCTTATGGACGAGTAGGTGAAATAAGTAAGGAATGATATTATATAACATCAAATTCCAAGAAAAACTGGAATCGTAATCCAAAATATCGATTAAAATTGAAGAACGAACGAAGAACGCGAAGAACACGAAGAACACGAAGAACGTTATTGATGGACAAGTTTAAAACCATCGTAGGATAATTGTTGTTGATGGACAAGTTTAAAACCATCGTAGGATATTTGTTGGTGATGGACAAGTTTAAAACCATCGTAGGATAATTGTTGTTGATGGACAAGTTTAAGTCCATCGTGTATAAGTTAGTTGCTTATTGCTTGGTTAGGAATGGTAGAAACGTAATGAAGAACGGATTAAAACTTAGCTATAACGAAGTTATGGCAAAATTTTTGTAAAAGACGAACGAGAATTAGAAAGTTAGTAAATGAACCCAAATGTGTATGGTTTCATAAGAAAGTAAGAGAACGTAGAAAACGTGAGTCATAGACTCAAGAACGAATGAGTTTCGAGTTCGGATGACCGAATTACGGACGAACGAACGAATAGCGTTAAAAACGTAAAATGAACAAAGGGTGAAGATCAAGTCAACCAAATGGCACCTAACGGATTTAGAATGAATTTCTGCTCAATGGGTATTAAAGTACGTAAGATAAGGAAGAGAATGGCTTTGGAACGACCTCGTTCCGAGTTATAACGAAGAAGTTATGAGATCGTAAAGTACGCGTCTCAAACTTAATGCAAGACTTAGAAATTTTTTTAGGGTTTAAGATCGGTGCCAGAAGACCTATTTGAGCTTTTGAGAAGTGGAAAATGCATGACACGAACTCGACCATAAACTTACGAGAGAAGTGGCCAAATGCTGAAGAGATAACAAAGGGTTTGCGCCATGACTCCGGACCAAGGAAGAAGGTGAAGTAAGTAGAAGCAGTCACGAGAGAGAGGAGAACACGGCAGCCATGGCAGCCGATGCAAGGCAATGGACAAAAATGAGATTTTTATTTCTCAATTACTGGGGGATGTGCAAGAAAGAAATATGAACATGTAGTTCAAGTAACGTAACACTTAAGTAAGTGATTTAAACCTGTAATGACGGTTGCACGGAAAGATTAAACGAGATTAAAAGATAGAAAATGTAAGCGCTAGATTACGTAATCGATATTCGGGGAACATAGTCGCAATAAATGAACGTGAGGGATTGCTATGATTGTGATTTCTTAGACGTTGAGTGATGAAGGTAATGAATAACATTTCTATGTTATGTCATGGTAATGAGAGATAAGTGTATAACGTATAGACTCTGTGAATGCAACGTTATTGCGATGAATGATCAGTCTTAGCATACAACGAACGGTATGGCTTCGACAGTAAGAAAGAATAATGAACATGGGGTTCATGGGTTGAATAACGATTGAATGAGATTGAAACCTTGAATAAAGGTTGAATAAGAGATTAAGAGATGAGCAACGTGAACGTCGAATATGTAAACGATCCTCGTGAATCGTAGTTGCGTCAGACGAACGTTCTAAGTATACGATGATTGTATGACTTAGACGTTGACGAAGGTAGTAAGTAAGATATGATTTATCAAGGAAAGCCATAACGAATGCTAATAAGATTAAAGAAAATCCAAGTGTGAGTCGGATAGAGAATGTTAGAATGAATGTAAGCGTTAGACACTTTAACCAACGTAAGGGTTGAGTGTACGTGAATATTAAACTAGTAAAAACCTACCCTTCGTCTACGGTTTGATCGTAATGTAATGAAGAATTTTGATTAACCGTGAACGGTGAAGAAACTGAGTTAAAGATAATAACGTATAATGTTAAGAGCCGAGTTAATAAGTATATCTTGGACAACGTTCCGAGTTGTATGAACTGGACGTTGTAAGGTATGAATAAGTTATTATAAAATATTTAACGCTATAACCTCATAGTATTGACATTGAATGATCATTTCGAGTATACAAAATACTGTATGACTTGGACGATAAAGAATGAATCCTGAGGTATGACATTTAGTTGCCAGAAAATCGTAAGGAATAAGAAGTTAACTTAACGAACATTATAGTTTAATGGTTCGTATAAGTTAAGAGAAGTTAGGTTGTGGTACAAACGTAACTTTGATAGTTGACATATGGGAGCTGGGCTAAACAATTCCTTCAGAGAGCGAAGGTATATACAAAATTGGCAACCGATCTAACTCACTGTGTGGGCAGTGTAGATGAGATGAGAACTTGTTTGTTGGTTGTTTGTGGGAAACCACTCAGAGTACCATATGGACTACTAGCAGAGAAGTGATGTACGCTGTGTCCTATAGAAGTTATAAGAAGAAGATAAGAATGCAAATCATCAAAGATGATGAATGTTTTGAGTAAGACATCTCTGTAGGTCATGAAGCCGTAAACCGGTAATGGAAGTTAGTCGCGTAAACTTATTTTACAAGAGTACGAACCTTAGGAAGTAAAGTTAAGTATACCAATGCGTAAGTCAAGTATATGACTAATTGGTGTACGTGTTATTTCCTTATGTGTTATATAGGGATTTGGAATGAGCAGTTCAGCGTAAGCTGTAGCTGTGCGTAAGGCAAGTTTCCTAACTTCATTCATACTATATGAATGCTAGTTTCTTAAACTTCTCAGATGTTGAACTTGAGAAGTCTTGTCTATGTGCATATGTGCGAGATATGTGCAAGGTGGTAGTATGTATGAGGCCATGTGCCACAATTTGAACACTTCAGTGTTTCTTGGAGATAAACTGTTCTGTGATTGAACTATTCAATACGAGTATGTTCTATTTATACATGAACAATTATTGTTAAGTCTGTGCTAATGATTCTAGCCAGACAGGATATATATGGAAAAAGGTAGAAGAATGAAAGTAGTGTAAAGAGTATGTCATGAATGTTTTAAGATGATAGGAATTGAGACTATTCCTATTATTCAAGTTGCTTCATAACCTTTGTTCGGTTATTGAAGTTTTGAAGAATGTTTAAACTCTTGAAGTTGTTTATTCAACTGTTATGACTTACTGGGAAATTGAATGCTCACACTTGCTTTAAATGAAAAATATTTTCAGCGTACGATGTTAGAAAGAACTTAAGGATCCCGTAAAGATCAAGTTGATCGGTATCCAGACGAAGTGCCATTCAGTATGTGAATGTGCATGAAGAGCAAGTGAAGACTTGTAATATAGAATGATAGAATTAAACTATATATTAGTTTAATGAACAGTTATGTATCCTTGGTGGCGGATGAAAGTCACTCGTGTAAGATGAAAAGAATAATGTAATTATCATTATTTGTAATGAAAGAGGTTCTAAGGTTTCGAGAACCTGGGAGTTGAGAATGTATGTCATTACATTTAGCTATATAATGGTGTGTGTTTGGAAGGAGATGGGATCGTGACGCACGAAGTCCGGGTCTGAAAGTAGACCGGATTTTGGGGCGTTATAGAGTGGTATCAAAGCTAATAGGTTATAAACCTTAGGTAAGAGTACCTAAGACTATAATCGTAGGGAGAAGGATAAGAAGATCACCATGTGATCATAGTAAATCGTAGTAACAGATGAGTTGTTAAACGATGAATGATTTATAGCAAATGCTATGAATGAATGGTACTATGAAGTGGTACGGGAAGAAGAACTCAGATTGAATTGAGAAGGATAGCATACGAATTAAAGAAAATTTGTATTAAGTAAAGAGAAATTTAGAAGTTGTAAGATTTCAATTGAGGACTCATGTGATTGCTGAGTTGTATGAACCTTTGTTATGGGCAGAGGTTTGTGCTTTGGTGTAACAACTGCTCAGTTTATTACAGTGACAATCATTGGAATTGGTCACGCTATTAAGATGTATATGACGAGAAGGTGAATCTTTTCTCATGTATATACTTGATAGGTATAGAACGATAAGGTAGGTGCGAGTTCTTGAAACTCATACTTATGGTAAGTTCGTGACTCATAATAATATGGTATGTCTTCGAACATCTCAGCGAATGGACGCCTAAGGTCTTTCTGGATGTTCTTAAACTCATACTATTGTGGAAAGTTCCTTAACTCATAATGTGTGGTAAGTTGATGGACTGTAGTAAGGTATATGAATGTTTAGACTAAAAAACGAAGTATTTTCAGTAGACTTAGCATTGAAGGTGCTAGAGAAGATTAAGTATTATCACAGTAATACAATGAAGGAAGATGGAGAATATGATATTCCAAATCATCTAGTTATGCTAGATTTCAAAGTTTATTGAAATCGTGCTTATGTGTACATTTCAAAAAGAAAAGAATTGGTTCAACTTTTGGAACCAATGGATTTTAAAAGAGCTGTTCTTTGTATGTCTATGCCAATTACTTCGGCTAGACAGAAATTTATTTAAAATATCAAAATGAATTTTATATCATCCGTGCATTTGATGCAAGGATGGTAAAAAGATGGAGTTGTTAATGCAATTGAACTTGGTGGGATGTGATCTTAGGATCAACAAACCGTTATGGTATGATGTTTAATGACGAAGTCATATACTGACGAAGTCCTCAACGTACTGTAACGCCCGAGAAAATCGGATTTTTATGACAATTAAATTTTTATTTGATTATGTGAATTAAATGAATTTAATTGATTTCTTTGTGAGTAAGCTATGTGAAGGTCGTTCTATGACCTAGAATGTGCCAACATGGTTAGTATTTTGACTACGTGTTAGAAATAATTGTTTGGAATTTCCAAGATGAAAATAATTGTTTTTCGAGAAATTTTTGTAAAAATACTATTCATCCGTTTCTGTTCGGGGAATTATTTTGAAATTTCGAGAAACGCGTAATGATAGAATATCATGATAAGATGGAATATTTGATAATATTTCATTTATGACAAACGAAATTTTCGCCTGCAGACTTAAAACCTAAGGGTTGAGTATATTGATTTTCGAGAAGAAAATAATATGCGTAGGAGGAATGACGTTAGGGTTAAGGCGAGTGTTATGCATTTGGTGATACTATTTATTATCTATGTATAATACGTTGGGTAAATACTAATACAATCGATTATTATCAGACGAGTAGTATACGAAAAATAATACGTGAATTATGCACGTATGTGATACGATTAATCTTATAGAATCAAGTTAAGACTTAATGACTAATTCATTTGAGTTGGATTATTAATTAATCTAATCATTTTAATAACCAAGGCCCAATGATAATTTAGTTAAGCCCAATTCATTTAAACCGAACTGTGGGTCGAACCGGTGGGACACCAAATGGGTAAAACCCATGGGGCAACCCATGGGATGTCACATAAGGTGGTGGGCCGGCCACCTTGGTGTGGAACCCAAGCATAAGGCTTGGTCACCAAGTGTTTTACTTGGTGACCACACATGAATAGTAAGGAGGTGGTGGTTTAAAGTCCAAATTGCCCTCCATTCTAGTTTCTATAAATAGAAAGCTAGGTTGAATCATTTGGGAGTTTTGAACTTGCCAACCTTAGATTATTTGAAAAGAAAGAGAGCTAGACTTATAAATTATACACTTTGGAAGCTTTAACTTCTATTCTTCCAAGAGATTGCTCAAGAGTTCTTAAGGTATATTCCTTACCTTTCATCTCCATCTCTTTTAGATTTTCTTTCATTTTAGAAAATCATGGAGGGGTGGTATATGTCATGAGTGAGGATTTAAAGATGACTTACCATAGATTCAATCTCTATAAGTCATAAGTTTATAATAATAATAAGGTTTAATATAGTTTTGAACCATGAAAATATTGATAGTTGAGATCGATTGTTGATAAACAATTGAGCTCCATCAATACGTTAGTATATGCATCTTGTTTAGTTAGGATGTAGATATAAAATCCATGGAGTATTCCATGTGATTTGGCTTAGAGAACATTAGTAACGAAGTTATGGCAAATTTTACGAAAATAGACGTTAAACGTCGAAAACGTAGAAATTCCGAATTGGTTGTCGAAAGTTGCCGTGAGACTTGAAAACGTTGGTTTTCAATGTCAACACGTGAGATAGGGTGATTAAGAGTTGTGGGTTCGAGAATCGTCGGATTTCGACTTAGAGCGAAGAAAAGCGAGCATTGAGCGCTCATTAACGCGTTCTTAACGTATATAAAATGAACTCAATAGTGAATTATGAGTTAGCGGATTCGAAAGTGTTGAATTCTTATATGAACACGTAAAGGATGTAATTCTTGACTTGTAGGAATTTGAATGGGTCAATTCGGATGTAAAACGAACAAATTAAGAAGCACGGAGTTTTGTTAGAAAACCAAAAGCTGGTTTGGCTAAATGGTGTGCGAGACTCTAAAATGCAAATGCCAAAACCAAGACAAAGTGGTGGCGTCGCGATGCGGACTTCGGCCGAAAGTACCGCTAACTCGCGCCATGATGCCACTAAAATATAAAGGATCTTGCATGTGGCCTTGTGTGGCGATGGAAAAAGTTGACCAAGTTAGGTTTAAACTCCAGTTGTTTAGAGACCTAACTGAGTTGAGTTTATATACTCAATAAATGTACTAAGACTAATCCTATATTACCTATACTAAGGTATATGGTATGAAACTTAGGAATGTAATGAACAAAGTTGGTACCTTATCAACAATGTTTGAGTCCGGAAACGTCAGTTGAGTGATAAACCGGGACGAAGGGTGATAAGTCATGTTGACTTTAATAAAGATATTAAGTTAATAAAGACATAGAAGAGAAAGAAGCTTGTAGGAACAATGTGAATAGTTGTTTGATAGCTAATTACGATTGTCTTTATGTGAATATATCATGTAGATTACGTAAAAAGGTCGTGGTCAATCGAGTAAGTTATTTGAAATATTTGAAAGGCAAGTTTTCTTAACGCTTGTCTAACTTCCATGTTAGCCATGTTTTATGTGATTCGTTGAACTGAATTGCAAGACTTGTTTTAAAGAAAGGGTCGATGCCAGATTTTAACTCGGCTAGACTATTCGTAAGATATAGATTGATTGTTATTCATATCATTCTATATAGAAATGTTAACGCTATCCTATGCCAAGTAATTGGTACGGACATGAAGGTAAGGTTTTGTCATGAACAAACAAAAGTATTTTTCATCGATTATTCGATGGGCACATGCGAGTTTGCCAAAAATATTAAACGTAAATACGTTTAATGAATGAGTGTTGATCAACATAGAGTACTATAGGCTGATCACCTAGAAGTGCTCGTAAGTTATACGGATGAACAGCCTTAGTGCCGTGGACTCCTTTTCAAGTATGAAAACTAAAATTTACTGTTCATAGTCTATCGACCGGTTCAGAATTCCTAATCTATTCTATACTTTGGGAATTGAGGTTATGAACTGTTAAAGTATTATTGATTCATAATACTTCATAACTATTGTTCAGTTATGTTGGAATTGTTATATAATTCATGAATGTGGTATTCCTGTTATCCTTGATTAAACTTGTTGAGCTGTCATGCTCACTTCTTGCATGAATTATATAACTGCAGTTAAATATGAACGTACTGTGAATGCCAAGAAAGATAAGGGCAAAGCTAAGATGGATGCTTAGGCATTGTGTAATTGTTTAGTAAGTTTGTATGTATTATACATTATAAACAATAAACGATGTAATAAGAAGATAGTAATTACCTTCATTTTGTTGTATTTCAATGGAATGATTGTATGGATGGTAGTATAGTGGAGCACCATATGTCGGGTTGGAAGATACCCGAATTTGGGGGCGTCACAGGTTGGTATCAAAGCCTTAGGTTATAAAACTTAAGGGGGAAACCTTAGGCTAATAACCTCGTAAGGAAGGTAAAGTCCAAGGAATGAAATTCAAGTCCATTGAATTAAGAAGATATTGAGATAACTCAGTATCGAAGGAATTAAAAGATGAAAATTAATCTTAAAGATATTAAATGTGATTTGTGCTTATACTATTGTGTATTATGTACTAATCAACGTGTTGTGTGTTTGTAGATGTTAATCGATAGCTTGATGTTTAGAAACGTGGAAATGATAAGTGAGGACTCAGTTAACCAAGTTGAGATTGTACCAATGCCAGTGGCAGAGGTATGGATAGTTGTACTAGAAGACTCAGACATTGAGGAGTACATCTCTGAGGAGGAATACTCTGAGGAGACTATGGGATTAGCATTATACCTTAACGAGATGCTAGATGTGGAGGAGGAAATGGAGGTGACATCGATTAACATGGTGTTACCTACTCAGGAGCCAGCATCTCTGGATGCAACTAGAGCATTATATCTGGCAGTGTTGGATAGGAATGTGAATTTGCGTACTAAGGTAGAGGCACAGATTGAGGAGATAACTGCCTTATATGAGGCGAAAGAATCTGCAGAGGCAGACTTTGAGTCAGAGCACGATGAGAAAGTGCTTATGACTGATAAGGCTCGTAACTATAAGGATGAGGTCCTTGAGCTACAAAAGAAACTAGTTGAGAAAGACCAGAAAATAACTAGGATGTCATACATCCATGAATGCGCTCATGAGGATTTCAAGCTGAAAATTGCTTGTTATTCTATTGAGTCCGGGCAGACTCGACATACCATAAGACGAGATATAGTGTCGATTCTGGCAAATCAGAAATATGAAAATGTCGTTTGATAGTGTTAGTAGATCGCTAGATCTTTTTGGTATATAAGTAGTGATGTAAGACCCTCTTTTATATAACTAAGGGTAGTCTTTTTGTAAATCCCAATTTTTGTAGAAGGCAATCGCGGGATAGTATGTAATAGCTTTTGGCTAAGGGAACATGATGTAAATAGTTTTGACTATGAAAGCATATTTATATAATGAAGTTTTTATTTAACATGTTTGTTGTGGTATGAATGGTTGTTGTAAATTTAAAATGATAACCGAGTAGTTAAATAGATAATAACGAAGCTTTATTTATTTAATCAGAATTATGCCGTCGAGAAGGAGACAACGGAACCAAGAGGCCGAGTCTCATAATGAAAATCAAGGGGGTCCTAACAACCCTATGCAAGAGTTCATTAATTTATTAATGGCTGCATTTAACCAAGTGGAGGGTGGGATTCATGTAGCTCCTAGGGTAGCAAGAACAACTACCTTTAAGGACTTTAAAAGTGTGGGTCCTCCCGAGTTCTGAGGAACGACGGATCCACTAGAAGCCCAGACATGGATTAGAGAGATTGAAAAGGCGTTTGTGATAACAAGCGAGGTGAGGCTATAAAAGACTTCTTTTTGCAACTTACATGATGAAGGGGAAGCCAACTCATTGGTGGGAAACTCACGAGGTGGGGGCTAGGACAAAAGGCATTGCGTGGGAGCAGTTTAAGAAGGTTTTCTTCGAGAACTATTTCCCTACTAGCATGCAGGGTAGGATGGAAATTAAGTTCCTAGAACTTAAGTAGGGGGATATGCGGTTCCCCAATGATGCCGCCAAGTTTAACGAATTGGAGATATTTGCTCCACATTAGATGGATCTGGAGGAAAGAAAGGTCTGTGATTTGAGCGGGGCTTAAAACCACGGCTCTATAGTAGGATATCGATTTTCAGAGTGCTTCCTACGGGACCATTACGGAGAAGGCGATAATAATTTGAAAGTGGTGGTGAGGCTTTGTCTCGATTACCACAAAGAGCGGAAGATTAAGAGTAAGTTAGAAGGAGGTAATAAATTTGAAGTTGCAAAAAGGCGTGACTTGCCAACGAGGAGAAAAGTTTTAACCACAGGAATAAGGGTAAAGCAGGGAGATCCCATACGGAGGACGGAAGCATGTAAGACATGCGAAAAATCTCACATGGGAGTCTGTTTAAAGGGGAAAGCAGTATGTTACAACTGTGGGCAGGAGGGGCATTTGTCACCCAACTGTCCTAACCCTAAGAAGAACCAAGGGTGTTTTGTCTGTGGGTCAATGGACCACATGGCAAGAAATTGCCCGAAGAAGGGTTTAGAGGGGAATAAGAGTTCTGGTAGTGGTAAATTAGCCATTACTGGACCAACACCATCAGTGGGTAGACCCTCAGCTCATACGTTTAATATGACTGTTCAAGATGCGGTTGCATCAACAGATGTGGTAGCAGGTATCATTCCGGTCAATGAGATAAATGCTTATGTGCTATTTGACTCGGGTGCTACTTGTTCTTTTATAGCATATGAATTTGCTAAGCGATTAGGTTTAATTCCTCAGAAGTTACCTATACCTTTAGACGTTAAGGTAGCAAACGAAGAGATAATCCCCATTGAACATATTCATAAGAACTATCGTGTGGAAATTAGAGGGAATAAGTTATCGGTAGATTTGGTACCGAAAGGCTAAAAGAATTTGACGTAATTCTTGGTATGGATTGGTTGGTGAACCATAAGGCAATTATAGATTGCCATAGGAAAAGTGTAAACCTTCAGCTTTTTAAGAAAACCAAGGTAGTATTCTTCGGTAGTAATTCACCGAGACGCTCTTGTTGTCTGTCTGTGACACAAGCTATGAAGATGTTGAGAAAAGGGTGTGTAGGTTATCTGTGCCATGTTGTGGATACCCAAAGAGTGGGAACATCCTTGGATCAGATATCTATTGTGCAAGAGTTCGCAGAAGTATTTCCGGAGGAATTACCAGGCATTCCACCGGACAGGAAGATGGAGTTTGTAATTGATCTGTTACCAGGAACGACACCAGTTTCAAGGGCACCATATCGAATGGCGCCAGTCAAAATGAAGGAGTTAATGGTTCAATTACAAGAACTATTAGATAGGAAGTACATTCAACCAAGTGTGTCTCCTTGGGGAGCACCAGTGTTGTTTGTAAAGAAGAAGGATGGGTCGTTAAGGCTTTGTATCGACTATCGAGAGTTGAACAAGTTAACGATTAAGAATAGATACCCTTTGCCCAGGATCGATGATCTATTTGATCGAGTTGAAAGGGCAAAGTATTTTCTAAAATAGACTTGTGCACGGGTATCATCGATTAAAGGTAAGGAAGGAAGATGTACTACAAGCAGGCGGCGTTCAGAACTCATTATGGTCATTACGAGTTTCTGGTAATGTCGTTTGGATTGACTAATGCGCCAGTATTCACGAAACATGATGATGTTTTTTTTGTGAAATTTCTATCTTTTGGTGTCAGAGTTACTATTCACGATATCACGGACTTTATTCACGATATCTGACAGACTATTCACGAATACGACATTATTCACAAAAAAATTAACTTTTCTTTTCTATGTCCAAGATATGCATTATAGTTCCTATCTTTGATTGGATATATGTTTTGGTCTTCATTCTTGAATTTTACTCCACTCTGGTTAGTTATGAAGTATTTTTGAACTTGGATTGTTTAAAGTACGAATCCTTAATATTTGTTCTTTTGTTTCACTGGATTCGTTTTCTTTAAAATATTTTTCATCATCCTCAGTCCTACATGATGATATAACTGAATATCTTTGGCCTGTAGTGCAAAGATGAATGATTTCTGATGAATATCTTTGGCCCGTAGTGCAAAGATAAACAGGTGTTTAGATGAACATGACCAACTAGTGAATATCTTTGGCCTGTAGTGCAAAGATGAATATTTGATTCAAGATGTATATTGATTGATGTTACAGGGATAAAATATCGATGATGGACTTTTAAATTCATAGATGATAGTAGATTTCATTCTATACTTAACTCTTCTAATGAATTGTTGTTTCCGCTGTAGTTGTTGATCTAAAACTAGTTGTCTATTGTATTCTATCAGATTTTTCCCTATTGAAGACTAAGGATAATTTGTTGTGCATTATCTTAGTCATAATATTCTTTACTGGGCTAGTTGAGCTCACCCTTTTCCTTTTTGTTCCATTTTTCTTCTTAGGAGACGAGAATATAGCGGGAACTAGTCGGGGTATGGAGTAATGGTTCAAGACAGTTGTTTTAGTAGTCCTCACTATTTTGTAAAATAGTGTATCAATAATTGTAATGAGGACTTATTTGAGTGTGGATATTGTCTAGATGACAATATTTGTATTTAAACTCACAGTTTAAGTGTTGTCGTATTTTGCACGACAATTGTAATAATGAAGTTGTAGTTGTTTCTGTACCATATATTTGGCGACTCAGAATGGGTTGGTTGGATTGGACCTATTTTGGGGGCGTCACATTAGACTAGTGAACTTTATTGATTCAACTAGTCCTTAGTTGATGAACGTTCTAAATTTCAGAACCCTTATTGAATTATCCAAACCAAACTTCCTTTGGTGCGGACTCGAATGTCAAACTGAGATGAACAACCCTGCAAATGGATTTACTTATGCGTTAGCGTTAAGATATTGTGCACAGTATGGTACTATGGGCTGATCCCCCTAAGTACGAGAAGAAAGGTCCATAGTCTTATGACTGTTAAAGGTTTCAAGTATAACCCTTGATAACCTAGGACATAGTTCAAGGTCTTATGACCCTCAAGAATTCTTTTGATTCTTGTTTCATTCTTGATTCAAAAGTTGAGCTTTTATTCAGATGTCTTTGATTCACTCGCATGTTATTATACTGTTATTTCATTATTATACTTGTGGGCAATAGTGCTCACTTTTGCTTAATAATAACATTGCAATTAAGAACGAAAGAACTGATGAACCTTCCACTAGTAAAGGCAAGGGCAAAGTTAGCAAGTGATGAAGACTTGTTGTTTATATGATGATGTATTTTGTTTAAGACTTGATTTAATGATGTTGTTAAGACTTATTTGTTTATGATTCCGCACAGATGTTTAAGGTTAGTTCAACCTGGGATTGTATTTATTATTCGGATGTTGTAACCTCATAAGGGGAAGATTTTATTTCTATCTATTGCATGGTTTGCATTTATTATGGGTAGATAGATAGATGATATTTGTACAGTGAATACCAAATCCCGTGGAATCGAAGTACCCGGATTTGGGGGTGTCACACTAATTGTGAGACCGACATTGTTGATTATAGGTCTTACGAACGCAATTAATTATATTGTGTAGCTGTAATCAACGCGAAAGGCAAGTTTCCTAACTCAACCTTGAGTTAATATTGTTCAATTATTATAGTGGTTAATTATTGTTAATTATACCACGTCCAGGGATTTATTGTTGATTATTCGCAGTTAGTGTATATTTAATAATTCAAATTGAATTACTGATTCGGAGAATATACATTTGTAGAATAACTGTTGTTGGATATTCATATTCGTAGAAGATAGAATTGACAGTACAGATAATTCATGTTTATTGTTAAATTATGTTGAGAAATGTCTTAGCTAATTATTCTGGCTAGACGAACATTTGTTAGAACTTGATAAATTCGAGAAAAGAATTCAATTGTTATTGATAGATCGATGCCAATTATTTCGGCTAGATCGATAAGTTAATAGAAATTGAAATCATTATATTTCGTTGTTAAATCAAATCTTGATTCTGAGACTGAGAAGAACAACCTTTTATATAAAGGGAACAAAATTTGTAAGTCGTATATTCGACCATTGCGCGCGACCTAAGTATTATGCATAATATAGGGTACAAGGAGTTGGTCGGCTCTAAGTACTTGCAGAAGGGTATGATTTAATCTTTATGGTTATCTGATACTCCTGCGTATGTATCAAAGTAAATCTTTGATAGATACCCGAGAGAGTAGAAGTTCTAGATCCAATGGATCGCTCAGCATAAATCTGGAAAACATTCAACTTTGTTATTGCGTAGAATTGATTCTTGTTTATTCAATAGAATATCGTAGAAACTTTGAAAGTGTTGTACTCTTTCATTATCAGATTATTGCGTTGCCTACAATACGAGAAGACTTGTTATTGATTAACAATTTGTTCAGCTATTTCAAAGTTCACCGAACTTTGGTTTCATTCTATCAAAATAGATAGTCTGTTCTTATTGGTTCGTATACATTTATTGTATGTCTTAACTTACGGGGCAAACTTGTTGCTCACCCTTGCTATAAATAAAACATTTCAGCTAGGAACGAAGAGGCCAGCGGGTTAAAGAAGAACAAAGGCAAAGGAAAGATGCTGGAGTAGTTATAAAGAACTTATTATTATGTTGTATTTATAAACCCTTTTTGTTTATCTAAGGGGTATGTTTGTAATTTTAAGGTTAGCAAACCTGGGACTTATGTATTAACAACTTATGTTAATGAGTTATGTATTCCTATTTATATTTAAATGGGTAGTTAGATGTTATTATATTGTGGATCGTGAACACCAAACTCGGGGGTCAGATAACCCGAATTTGGGGGCGTCGCAGGTTGGTATCAAAGCTGTAGTGACCAAGGTGTCACAAATTGGTAGAAGAGCTGTAGGTTATAAACCTTAAGTGGGGTGGGGGAAAACTCTAGGATTATAACCATACGCGAGATAGAGAAAACTCATTTAGAGTTCTAAGTGAGGGATTGCCGAAGTGCATCAATAATGAGATATGTGGACACATAGTGTGAGAATTTTGTACTGGTGAAGTACTAATCGAGTTGTTTAAACTGATTGTAGGATGTCTGGAGAAGATCAAACGAGTGTGGAGATGCTAGCGGCTGTTGCACTAGTGCCAGAAGCCGAGGTGCCGGCGCAAAGTGAATCAGTTGAGAATGTGGGAGAAGATGAACCCATGGTCAATCTGGGGAGCAATCATGACGATTATCCTGAGATGTATCTGAGTGGTGATGAGGAGGCAGAGTCTAAGCAAGCTAAGGTAGAGTTAAAGAATAAGACTAAATTTGAAGAACGAGATCGACTAGCTGTAGAAGTTTAAGAACTCCGGAGTAAGGCATTTCTCTTGGAAGAACTATGGAAGACGGAGCGAGCGTTACGCGAAATGACTGAAGAAAGGAATGAGCTCAAGGCGCAGGTAGAAAGGATGAAGGCGGAAGGTGGTGGATCGTCTGAAGGGATAATCAAGCAACAAAAAGATAAGAAAAAGAGAAAGAGGGACAACGACAGCCCTAATTCTGAAAAGTCAAACCCGAAGATGAAGCAAGCATGTAGCAAGTGTGGGAAAAATCACGCGATAGAATGCATGATATGGAAAAACGTGTGTTTCAACTATAAGCAGAAAGGACATATTTCTCTGCATTGTCCTAAGCCAAATTTGAGGAAGTGTTTTTCATGTGGGTAAACGGGTCACTGATTCAACAAGTGTCCCAACAAGAAGAAGACTGGTAAAAGAAGACTTGTTATTGATTAACAATTTTTTCAGCTATTTCAAAGTTCACCGAACTTTGGTTTTATTCTATCAAAATAGATAGTCTATTCTTATTGGTTCGTATACATTTATTGTATGTCTTAACTTGCGGGGCAAACTTGTTGCTCACCCTTGCTATAAATAAAACATTTCAGCTAGGAACGAAGAGGCCAGCGGGTCAAAGAAGAACAAAGGCAAAGGCAAGATGCTGGAGTAGTTATAAAGAACTTATTATTATGTTGTATTTGTAAACCCTTTTTGTTTATATAAGGGGTATGTTTGTAATTTTAAGGTTAGCAAACCTGGAACTTATGTATTAACAACTTATATTAATGAGTTATGTATTCCTATTTATATTTAAATGGGTAGTTAGATGTTATTATATTGTGGATCGTGAACACCAAACTCAGGGGTCAGGTAACCCAGATTTGGGGGCGTCACTGTCATCGAAGCGGTGACAACAAACGTGGAGGAAATAAACATGCTCGAAATGGTAACCACTTCGGTGGTAACCCTGGCCAAGATAATAGAAGAAATGAGTCAAGTCAAAATTTCAAGAAGAGAAAGTTCAATAATGATGGAAGGACAGCAGCACCAACACCTTTTTTGAAGGAAATAGAATGACCACCGGTCGTATGTTACAAATGCGGAGGGGAGGGACACATCAGTCCAAACTGTGCGCAGCAATCTAAAGCGTATTACAATTGCGGAAGAGAAGGTCACCTAGCCCGATTTTATCGTGTAATGAAGACAAGTCCAGCTGGGATGGAGACACCAAAGGTCGTCCCACATAAGTCAAAGCAGGTAGTTCAATGGAGAGTGTTTGTCATAACCTCCCAAAAAGCGAGGAACCTGAATGAGGTTATCATGGGTAAGCTAATCATAAACTCTTGCGAAGTCTATAACTTATTTGATACCGGTTCTACCCATTCTTTTATTTCTCCTACTTGCGCTCAATGTTTAAAATTAACTCCGGAGAAATTAGACTTTGACTTATCTGTTGAAACTCCATTGGGAGAAACCTTCATTACATCCACAGTTTATAAATCTTGTTTGATTCAAATCGGCACCCTCATGTTACCTGTCGATCTTATCTCTTTGAAAATACTTACATTTGATGTGATTTTAGGGATTGCTTATTTAACTACTCATCATGCTAAAATTGATTGTTTTCGTAAGGTTATTAGCTTTCATATTCCTAACCAACCTATTATGCGAATTCAAGCAACCAAACCACTAAAGTCAATTACCATCATATCAAGCCATAAAGCCATTCATTTATTGAAAAATGGATGTCAAGCTTTCTTAGCCCATGTCATGGATTTAAACAAAAATACGTCAGATTTGAATGATATTTCTATTGTTAACAAATTTTCTGATGTATTCCCTAAAGAACTTCTTGGCCTACCCCACAATATGAAATCGAGTTTTGTATTGACCTTGAACCTGGTACAAAACCCATTTCCAAAGCCCCATATCGAATAGCTCCTATTGAACTTTGGGAGTTAAAAACCCAACTGCAAGAACGTTTAGATACCGGGTTCATTCGTCCTAGTACGTCTCCTTGGGGTGCTCCTGTTCTATTCATAAAGAAGAAAGATGGAAGTATGCAACTTTGTATTGATTATCAGTAGTTGAATCATATCACCGTCAAAAATAGGTACCCTTTGCCACGCATTGATGACCTGTTTAACCAGTTACAAGGCGTTAAATTCTTTTTAGAGATCAATCTTCGTTCTGGATATCACCAGTTAAAGATTAAAACTGATGACATTCTAAAGACTTCTTTCAGAACTCGGTATGGGCATTACAAATTCCTAGTCATGTCTTTTGGATTGACTAATGCTTCTAATGCCTTAATGGATATGATGAACCGAGTATTCAAGGAATATTTGGATCATTTTGTGGTCATCTTTATTGATGACATCCTCATATACTCCAAAAATCGTGAAGATCATGAGCAACACTTGAGGCTGATACTCCAAAAGCTTCGTGAAAATAAGCTTTATGCCAAGTTGAAGAAATGCGAGTTCTGGCTTGAGGAAATAGCATTCCTTGGGCATGTGATATCAAATCATGGAATATCTGTTGACCCAACGAAGATTGAAACAATACAAAGCTGGGATCAATCTAAGTCGAAGAATCAAGTAACTTTACGAGGCTTATTTGGTTATTATCAGAGATTCATGGAAAGATTTTCTTGAATCGCTACTCCGTTAACTCAGCTGACTCGAAAAGATACAAAATTCAGTTGGAGCGAGGAATATGAGAAGAGTTTTCAAGAACACAAGAGGAGACTCATTTAAGCACATGTTCTGACAATACCATCTGGCTCGGAGGGATTTGTCATCTATATTGATGCTTCAGGTAGAGGGTTAGGATGTGTTCTCATGCAACATGGGAAATTCATAGCCTATGCATCGCGACAACTCAAAGAATATGAGAGGAATTATCCTACTCATGATCTAGAGTTGGCCGCAGTCATTTTTACGCTAAATATCTAGAGACATTACTTGTATAGGGAGAAAGTGGAGATCTATACGGATCATAAAAGCCTCAAATATTTCTTCACCCAAAAGGAACTCAACATGCAACAATAACGTTGGCTCGAGCTGTTGAAAGATTACGATCATACCATTCAATACCATCCTGGAAAAGCGAACGTGATAGCTGACGCGTTGAGTAGAAGATCGTATGCGGGTACGAGTGCAATATTGTCAACGCAAAGGCCCATTTTGTATAACTTGAAAAGGATGGAGATAGAGTTAAAGACTCCAGGGACTCACGTGATGATGTCAAATATACAAGTAGAACCGACTTTAATCGATAAAGTTAAAGCTGCTCAAACTACAGACCTGGAGCTGATGCGTATGAAGAAAAAAGTGCAAGAAGATGCTATTCCAGAAGCAAGAATCGATGAAGAAGGAATACTTTGAGTCAACTCCAGACTTTGTGCTCTTAATGACTCTGATTTGAAGTCTAAAATCATGATGGAGGCGCACAACACACTGTTTGTAATCCATCTTGGAAGTACAAAAATGTATCGTGATCTTCGACATACATTTTGGTGGGGAAATATGAAGAGAGAGATCACGAAGTTTATCTCAAGATATTTAACTTGTCAACTGTTAGTTATTTTACCAATCAATATATGCGTGCAAGTATACACGGTCAACAAGTAATAAAGAGTAAGTAAAGTATCGTTCCCATGGAGAATTATCTAATGAAGTTTACCAAGTACTAGCCCATAACCATTTCAGTCTTATTTAAACGAATGATATTATATTTTATATTTAAACTATGAAATTAAATAAACCTAACTATTTCTAAAGTGAGACTAGATAATGAAGACTTGAGATTACAATTTCATTTATTGACTCATTCAAATCCATACACTTCATGTTAAGCCAAACTAATTGTACCGGTTTGTTAGTCGAGAACACTAAAGTAAAGTAAAGCCATCTTTCAATGTACCATACCCATATCACATATAATCCACAGTTTATAGAATAGACATGAACACCCACATTATCTAAATCACTATATGTCTATATGATTTACAAATAATTAGGGTTTAATTCCAAGTTCTCAATTGACTACGAATGGTGCTTCGGTATATATATATCCTAAGCACGAAACATATATTCCATCACCATGTAGAACATACAAACACAAGCTATCAAGATCAAATCTAAACCCATACTCTGTCTTTCAAGTTCATATGGGTTATCACAGTAATTGATGGCCAATCAACTAAACAAACAAGCATGAATCTTAATAGACAATCCCATAGCAATCAATAAGGCTAACAATGAAGTATGTCAAAATAAACTAGGCAATAGATTCCATTACAATCCCAAAATAGAATTTAACTCATAATTGAATTAGAATCCATGATCCACAATTGAATATACATTGAAAGATACAAATAGAAATAAAGAGAGTTAGGGATTAAGAATAGCAAATCTGAGTTTCTTCTCTTCTTTCACTTCTGAACATCCAATGTTCTTCAATTGCTTCAATCCCCAAATCTTAGCTAATCTAGGGTTCTAATCTAATCTAATCGAATATTGAAAGAAGAAAGTAACAGTAGCTTGAGCCCCCAAGGGGTGGAATGTCTTAAATAATGAAAATACGTCTAATATATAAGCCCTAATTGAACCCCTCTCTAAATTACGCTTCAATTGAACTGTTTAATTGTGACGCCCCCAAAATTAGGTATACGTCACCCATCTTGGGTCGCCACTTACATGGTACATAAATTCAAATACAACTTACTAATATAACTGTCGTGTACAATACGACATAAACTGTGAGTTTGAATACAAATATTGTCTACTAGATATTATACAAACTCAAAAGGAGTCCTCATTACAACTATTGTCACACTATTTCACAGAATAGTGAGGACTACTAATGCTATCCTCTTCGGACCATTACTCCTTTCCCGACTCGTCCCGCCTATGTTCTCATTTTCAGAAGAGAAACGGTGAAAGAAAGGGTGAGCTCAACTAGCCCAAGAAGAAATATTATGACTAAGATAATGCGAATAAATTATCATTAGCCTTCAACAATGATGTTAAACCGATAAAATACAATAGACAACCGGTTTAAGCTGCGTGAATATGCAATCCATTAAAAGAGTCAAGTAGAGAATAAAATCTACTATCTCTTAGGTTTTAAAAGGTTTTCATCAATTTTTTATCATTTGAGACTCAACTTAATAAATAAACCACCACATCTAATCATCCCCATACCACGGTCAAGGATTTTCATCAAATTATCAATGGTCATGACTATACCGAATCACCCCGGTCATAATCATACCAAAAACTATCCATCAACTTTGCATTACTGTGCCACCGAGGACTTTTATCACATCATTTATAACAAGCCATGATTATACCGAATGATCCTCGGTCATAATCATATTAAGTTCATCTATGCACGTAAGCCAAAGATAACATAATATATCATGAGGATGATGACAATGACATAATAATTCAATAAAACAAGTTCAAGAATTATTTTATCCGAGAATTAAGTAACGTCCAAATTGTCAACAAGATCTTTGTTTTGTAGAGTAAAATTCAAGAATGATCGGAAGAATATTTCCATGAAAAGATCTTTGGATGAAACGCAAATATCAAGGATATTCTACTAATTTCATGGAGTATAGAAGTCAAAGTTTTAACCTAACCTGGGTATAATAAAGAATGGAATAACAAAAGAAATCACCATGCATGCGGTATCAGCCAGTAAAAGTTATTCCAAATGAATAATAATAACGAAACTGAATCGTGGGTGAAATTCACACAAGCAGGATGATCAAATGAATAATAAATCTTTGAATAATAAACAATGGAACCGTGTTTGGTGTAAAACACACATGACATGGATATTCCAATGTAATAATAAATGCGAAATAATAAATAATAGAACCAGTGTCCGTGTAAAACACACGCATGGGATATTCCAACGAGAATAATAAAGAATGGAATAATGTAAGAAGATCACCAAGTATAGGGGATTCAGCGTATCTGAGTTATTCCAATGAGAATAAATAAGGATGGAATAACATAAGGATTTCACCAAGTATAGGGTATATCTTTGCATATCAAAGGTTATGTATAAGGTATACCACTTTTACGAGTTATTCCAATAGAATAATAATGAATGGAATAATGAAGTTCTCTTCATGAATACAAACGAATAATATCCCTTACGAATACAACAAATAATACCCTTACTGTAGTAAAAGACAATTTGGATATCAAAGTAGTGAAGTACCGAATACTCTTCTTCTTTCTCTCTATAGATTTTCTCTCTATAGCTTCTCTTTATAATTTCTCTCTCTAGAGTTTCGGTGAATTAAGTAAGAAAATAATGAAGGAATGAGCTTATTTATAGCAAAATAGAATGCATAGTAATTAATCCATGAACGGTCCATTGATTTACTTTAATCGACGGTCCATATTTAAAGCAAAATCTTTTAAATAAAATATCATATATTCTATTTATATAAAAAACATTTTACTATGCAAACACTATGCAACACTATACAAAAACACTATGCAACACTATGCATAATAAAATATAATATATTCTATTTATAGAATAACTTTAATAAAGTATTCTATTTTATATAAAAGATGTTTCATTTTATTACGTTAATAATACTGAATAAAAACAAAACGTCATTATCGCTATAATAATTCATATTATTAATCAACAATAATGGAATCAAACCGAGTGACTTCTCACATAAGCATCGATAATCAATACTGGTGCTACTTATGCAACCACACGTATTATTCTTTACTTTTACTCTTGAGTAGTTCAACAAAGATCAACGGTAAAACTTCCGCCGTTATTTCAATAAAATATTTTTGTCGTTTTCTCAATCCGACAATTAATTAATGGGGTCCACCAATGATTGAGTAGTTATACGAATATTCCCCGCTAAATTGAATATTCCCAGACCAATCGAATATAATATAACCACTTGCATACTTTGCAAAATTTATAAATACTACCCACAACTATAATATTATCTCAAATTCACACCATAATATTAAAAAATTATTTAGACAAAATTTAAATCTTTATTGATAAAATCTGGGGTCTCACATTAATGAAAAGTCGGCTTTTGTCAACACCAAGAGTCAGTGCATGACCGTAAATTGGCCTGAAGTTGGGCGAGGCCGCGCTCAAGCAAAAAATCATGTTTTTGGCTCAGGTCGTCTTGTGCCGCCATGGAAATGCACTACTAAATTGAGCGCCCAGCATGTCCATTTCTCTCAGTAGTGTCCTCTGGTCAAATAGCAATAACTTTTGATCCGGGAAGAGTTACGGGGCCTGCCACTTATCAAATCGAAGATATCGACGAGCTCTACAACTGTCATTCTTTGATGATTGAGAAATAATGCACGAATGAAGGCTGAAATTGGATTGTAAGTGGCAACTATGCAAATGGCCATCCAAAACAGTGACGTTCAATGTTCATTGGTACAAAGGTCATAACTCTTGCATCCGATCTCCGATTGGAATTATTCAAGATGTTCCGAAAAGCTTAGAAGAAGCTCTACAACATAGTCTACGTTCCAAGCCAAGAACATAACATGAACATGAACATGACAGCCCAAATGATATCCGGATTTCTTTTCCTTGCATTTTCATACCAATAGTCGCTCACATCATTTTCAAACCTAAGATCTACAAAAGGAACACAAAATGCATGAAAAGTAACTAAGAAAATGAGTTTAAGCAACTAATTCAAGTAATAGATATTGGATAAGTAGGTATAAAACCAACGTATCATCAACGTGTCAAGGCGGAGCATCAAGTGCCTAAAGGACCATTGCAACCATTTAAAATTCCATAATAGAAGTGGGATCACATTATCATGGGTTTCGTTACTGGTCTTCCTAAGGTTTCTCAAGGCATAGATGCAATTTGGGTCATTGTCGATAGATTAACCAAGTCTACTCATTTTTTACCTATACGAGAAACTTATTCACTTGAATGTCTTGCTCGTATGTACATAAATGAGATTGTAAGACTGCATGGTATGCCAATATCCATAGTTTCTGATCGAGACCCAAGATTCACTTCACGGTTTTGGGTTAGTTTGCGGAAAGCTATGGGCACAAATTTACGATTCAGTTCGGTATATCATCCTCAGACGGACAGTCGGAGAGGACTATTCAAACTCTTGAGGATCAATTATCCTTTTAGATTGATGTTTGTTCATTTAGTTTTTTTAATCCTTCCACGGCCCCAATTAACCTCAAAAGAGGTAATTCTGTGATTGGCTGGTTTTGTTATTATTGACCAAACTCTCAGTACTGTTCACTAACTTGTTAATAAGGGCGCTCTCCCATTGGTCTATCTCTCCCAATTTCTAATTACCTTCAGAAGAGGGAATTCTCTTATTGGTTGGTCAGCTGTTGTGCTGATAAATTGCGCCCGAAATTATTTTTCATGTGCAGCCCTTGATTATTTTCTTAAATAGTATCCTGCCATTCTCCTATAAATAGGATGCTTAGTTTAGAATTGAAAATCACACCAGAATCAAAGAATTCTTCTTCTATAATATTGAGTGTATTTCTTTAGAGTTTAAGGAAGCTTTGCATGTAGAAAATAGTGCAAGTTTTCTTCAAGAATATTCCTGCCAGACCATTCAGAAGTACTCTCCTTTTAAGGTAAGGGATATTATTTTTATTCAATATTCGTAAGAAATAATATTTTTTTCCATACTCTGTAGTATGTAAGTAATATTATTAAACTCTGGATAAATTAAAAATCTTTAATATTTATCCTTGATTTTGTTTGATTGAATTCTTATATCATTGTCATCATCCTCATGCTTATATTGTGATGAAAGTCATCTTTGGCCCGTAGTGCATAGATGGACTATTGATTGGTATGATTATGAATAGGGATTATTCGGTATAATCATGACATGTAATGTTACAAATGATGTGCCAAAAGTCCTCCTTGGCCCGTAGTGCATTGATGGACAGTTTTTGGCATGATCATGACCATTGGTGATAATAACTAATATCCTTGGCATGTAGTTCATGGATGATTCGTGGATGTGATAATAATGAATATCCTTAGCCCGTATTGCATGGATAATTCAGTGATGTGGATTATTTGTTGAGTTGAGTCTCGGCGATAAAATTGATGATAAACTTTTAAATCATAGAAGATAGTAGATATTATGCTCTACTTGACTCTTCTAATGGATTATTTGTTCCGCTGCAGTTAAACTTATTGTCTATTTTATTCTATCAGTTTAACACTGTTGAAGGCTAACAATAATTTATTCTGCATTATCTTAGTCATAATATTTTTTATTGCGCTAGTTGGGCTCACCCTTTGCTTTTATTTTTTATTTTATTTTTTCAGAAAATGAGAATATAGCTGGAACTAGTCAGGGAATGGAGTGACTGTCCAGATGGTTGCTTTAGTAGTCCTCACTATTATGTGAAATAGTGTAATAATATTTGTAATGAGGACTTCATTTGAGTTTGGATATTGTCTAGGAGACAATATTCATGTTAAAACTCTCAGCTTATGTCACACGACAGTTGTATAATTAAGTTTGTATTTGTTTTCTTGACCATGTATTTGGCGACTCGGAGTGGGGGGATGTATACCTATTTTGGAGGCGTTACACCTGCGGCCATCCATGGGTGGTATTTGATGGTCATTTCCGTTTCACAAGTCATTTTCAAGTCGCGCCACAAAGAGAATCTGTGAGTTCTTCTTCAGATTTACTGAGTTCGTGCTGTTTTCTGCAAAATCTGTCATCGTACAAGTGTTCTACACTATCCTGGTAATGTATGCATGTCTTTTTTTCCAGTTTTTATCCGTTGAAAAATGAGTTTGTGTAATTAAGTTTGTATTTGTTTTATGTACCATGTATTTGACGACTCAGAGTGAGTGATGTATACCAATTTTGGGGGCGTCACATGTTGTTCTTTATTATAACGTCAAAACCATCCATATCCAATACAGAACTTGAAGTAATATTTCTAATCATATTCGGAACAAAATAACAATTATTTAAATTAATGAACTTGCATGTAGGTAGTGCTAAACATTAAGTCCCTACAGCTAATGCAGCAACCTTTGCTGCATTTCCCACTCATTGGACGACCTCATCCTTGCTCAACTTTCTACTTCTGACCAGTCCCTGCATATTATATTACATATGTGAGAACCATAGTCGTTATCCAATACCCAAGTAGAAGATTAACTTTCAAAAAAATTAATTTCAATCATAAACAAACCTTGATTGGGATTCGAAGCTTCTCCAAGCTTCTTCTACTTTTGCTCTGCAAGATAATCCTTGCAGTTCCTTTTCTACTGACCCAGCTTGTTGCAATGGAAGCAAATTCCTTTGCTAGCTGGATCAGGTTTCTTTTGATCCTTCACTTTTGCCTTACCTTTAGCCTTCTTGAATTTCTTCTTTTTAGAAGATACCTTGGGCTTCTTCCTTTTCTTGGAAGAATCATCCACTATTAAGACATGGTCCTTCTTGGATGGGAAGTGACCTTCAGCAGTTTTCAACATGTTAAGTAATTCAGGCAAGCTGAAACCTAACTTATTCATGTGAAAATTCACAACAAATTGTGAGAATGTGTCAGGGAGTGACTGTAAGACTAAATCTTAACTCAACTCCCCATTCATGACAAACCCATGCTATCCAAGACGTTCAATCAGATTGATCATCTTTAAGATATGAGTCTCAATAACAATGCCCTCGGTCATCCGAGATCGAAAGAGCTCCTTAGTTATTTCATATCTAGCAGTCCTACTTTGCTCACCATATAGCTCTTGCAGATGCAGCAGTATAGTAGGAACATCCATGGTTTCATGCTGATGCTGAAGCTCGTTACTCATGGATGCGAGCATGATGCATTGAGCCACAAATGCATCATCTTGTCACTTTCTGAAAGTAGCAATCCCTTCCTCAGAGGTTGTTTCTGCAACTTTTGCAGGGACAGACGAATTTAGGATATAAGAAATCTTTTCAGCAGTGAGAACTATTCTCATATTCCTTAACCAGTCCATGTAATTCGGTCCAGTCAGTTTGTTAGCATCAAGTATGCTACGCAGTGAAATTAGTGAATGTGACATTTTCAAATTTCTGCATGTGAAAAAATAACATTTTAGCAAACATTCATTTAATTAATTTATTTTACCAAAATAAATTAGGTCTTATTTTATATTGGTATCTCCCACTATTTTCTTCAAACTATATTACCCTCATCTATATAGTTCGGCAAAAACTAATTAAAGTTTTTTGCTAGTGAAAATAAAGATCTCATTTCAAATATATATAGCCTTGTGGTGACACAACAAACAATATATAAATAAATAGGTAGACAACTCCTTGTCAATTACATCATCATGTAACTCCTTATGTTTTATCTCTTGGATTATTTTGATTAAGTGGTGGCACATATGAATCAAAATTATCTAAGTTAAGTCTAACCTAGCACTTCTATATATTCAAAAAGAAAAATATTATCTTTGTGGTGACACAACAAAATAATATGGTTCAATTTTCTTTATAAGCATCAAATGTGATAAATTAACATCTTAAATACTTAATACTTGCCTTGTGGAGACACAACAAACTCATATTAAATATTTAATTCTCTATTGATTTTAACATGTTAGAAGGCGACGTTCAATATTCCAAATATCTTTGAAAGCTTAGGACTTAATATAATATTTTTGAGGGATTTGTTATTAATTGTCTCATCTTGTTTAGTGCGCATGCACATATATATATAAAATACGCGTCATATTATTAAACATATGAAGCATGTTTGCATAATATATATATATATATATATATATATAATACTAGCATGCATATATAGAATATTATATTCTACCCGGATTGATTATGAACTTTTATTCTAGTTTGGTTCACTAGAGCCACCAAGTGAACCAAAAGGTCAAATCCTAGGAGTGCAAAAATTAACATTTAAATATAACTATTACATTTAAACCCGGACTCCATTACAAACGGGTCTCCAAGCGCTCCTTGCTCCTTGATCTCCGGTTCTTTAAAAAATTCTAGCTAATCCTATTACATAAACTATTTAATTTAAATAGAAACTTTGATTAGCAATCAAGGGGAAGCATATAGGAAAGAGATAGAATTTATATTAAGAAAAAAATCAGAAAAGACGAGGTACGCATACCCCATTTAATAAAACTCATGCATTCAAGAATCTTACCAAAATAAATCCAATCACATTGGTCAATAGTCCATAATCAACCACATTTATTATCATACATATCACCATATGTATCAATAAATAAAACATTCATCTTATGAATAATAAACATTTAATATATATATTGATATCAATTTAATGGGCAAATTTAATTAGTATAAATTTTAATTTTGATTTAAAATAAACACATTTATTTAATCAATATTAAATTATATTCTAAATACAAAATAAACAACTTTATTTTAATTTAGAATTTATGAGAAAACATGAATTCTGATTTTTAATTTAAATAAACCTTTTATTTTAATTAGAATTCAGATTTTATAAATAAAAATATTTTTTATTCCTTTACGGTAATATATTGCATAAATACCCATATATCTTGAGTTTGGCGCTCAAATACTGGATCAACCTGTTTTTAAATTTGGTCTTGGTGTGCGCAGTTGTTGTGTTATACTACTGAAGGCGGCGTTGCACATACGGCCGACCAGTTTTGAAAACCAACCGTCGTCGTACATTACGTTTACTAAAAAAAGGTGCTTTCTGACACCACGTAAAATGATTTTCCAGTTAAGTGAATTTTGTAGTTTTTCTCCAAAAACTCAATTTTATGCTAACAATTAAGCCCAGAAAATTTGCATAAAACACATATCAATCATATATATAAAATCTAAGCAATTAATAACAACATAAAGGTTTGGCTTTGATACCACTGTTAGGTTTTGTGAAAATCATAGACGCAATCAAATTGCAAAAAAAAACAGAAGCATGGCGAAATCAGATTTTAAAAATTTTCATAAACCAATTACCCGGATCATCCTTTATGCATGTTATTAATTAGAACAAAGAATAAGAAGTTATAGAATCATACCCTTGTAGATACGAGCTTCCAAATGTACGAGTTCAACTCCTACTTCTCCGCGATCTCCTTGAATCTCCAAGTAGATTCCTTTCTTTGATCAACATTAGCCACCCAAGCGTTTGACATCTAGAGGTGATCCACCAAGGGAGAATAAGAATCATGAAGAAGGGTGTATTGGATAAAACTCTAATTTTCTATCTTTGTAGAAAAAGGGGCGTACTCTCTAACAATTGGAATTACGTATATTAATATCTGATATAAAACTCCTCTTATAAAGATATTAGTTAACCCTTCTAACCTAATTAGAAAAAAAGGAATTATTTAATTAATTAAATTTCTTTAATTAATTAAGCTCCCTAATCTTATTAAGGATAATTAATTAAACTCTTTTAGTTAATTTGTCTCTTAATCATATTAGGAATAAATTAGAGTACTTATATTAAAATTAATTCATAAACTCCTTTAGAAATTAAAATAATAATAATTGTAATAATATTAATAAGACTCCTCTTATTAATTTATATTTAATATTTCTAAAATATTAAATAATAAATATAAAGTTATTTAATTTACTCTATCACAATAGATTAAATTAAATACCATTAACATATTATTACGATTATGCTATTAACTTCTTAAATAATTATTCTTCCTTTTATGGTGTAACCCTTTATGTTCTCCATATTAAACTAGGTTGTTAATAAATCAATTAGAACAATTCTAATCTCATTTAAATAAATAAATTAAACTATTAATTTATTAAAATAAATAATATTTATTCTATAATAAGGATACGTCTCCTTAGTATTCAATGACTTTCTAGATAATATAGATTTTAACATTAATCATAAAAGAACCGTTGAGTAAATAGTTACCTTACAATTCAATCATTCTACCATACAATGCCACAATTAAATATAAAACATGGAATTACTGTCAAGTCTTATTTTATTTAATTATATGTATTTCGATTCCCAAATGCACAACTTCGAATATATGCAAATTAGAAACTACTTTCTAATTTCATTCCACCTTGGCCAATGATTCTTGGGTTGTCATTTATCGAATCACATAGGACATTTCTCTTCTTTTACTAGAAGTGGTAGATTCTTTATTGATCATTCATTATCTCCATATATAACTTATTATACCAAAGCATACCCTTTGATGTACCCTAAGGGTCTTAAGGAATAAGTCAAAATATAATTCATTATACACAAGATACTATGATGATCTCAAGTCTAAGGATCATTTGTACTACTATCACTACAAGAATTCCTATCGACGGGCAAGTGAAACTCCATTAGGTATTCCTTAGCGAGTCATGTTAAGTGAACTTATTATCCAATAAGCACCTATATACTTACTTTAGTGTCTCCACACAAATGATTATGAGATCAATCATCCTCATCCAATAAGCAAGCAACATATGTACCAATATATCCAGATTCACTAATCCCCTTTTTAGTAATCCATTGATTGAGAACATTTTAGTTTTTAAGCTATCTAAGAATTTAGATCTCATTAGCATGATCTTATCATGATTCTAAAAGCATTGCTTAAAACTATAGGTTTATCATATATTATTAAAACAACACCATGTAAATAAATTAAATGCCTTTAGTAAATGAATACTTTTATTACTAAATAAATAAGATTGATTACAAAGTATATGCTTTTTCATCATACATGATTTGTTTGTATGCATACAACTTTGAGACGCAGCTGCAGCTGTCCTCCCTCAGGGTTATCTCTGGGGTTTGACTATTGTTGACTTCTGTCTGTCCTCAGGGTTGTCTCTAAGGTTAATTTGATGATTTTTAAGGGCTATGTCTGAGATTTGGTTTGATGATTTCCCGGGGCTATCTCCGGGGTTTTGGTTTGACGATTTTCCAGGGCTGTCTCCGGGGGTCTGGTTTGATGCTTTTGACTACCAAGGTTATCTCTGGAAGATGAAAGACAATTATGCCCTCTTGCATAGTTAGTAACAGGAATACGAAATTTTGAGTGTCTACAAGGTGTTAATACCTAAGAATAAGCAAGTACACATGAGTCGAAGTAAGTAAGATAAGACTGGAGCTAAAAAAGAGATTGAAATTTAGACAAAGCACACTTAGAAGTGGGGTTGAATTAGTGTGGGAACAAACTATGACCAATTTTTAAATATAAACCAAACTACTAAATTCAGTCTACTATATTAATGAATGTAGCTTGCTGAATAAATATGGCCTACTGGATTGAGTCTTTGATTTTATTGTTTAATGAAAATAACTTGATGAACTTATAGCTTTGTAAAAAATACTTGATGTTAATAAATTTTCTTAAGACAAAGAAAATATCCAAATTTTAATTATCAATATAATTAAATAACTTTTGTGGGTAAATAAAGTAAAGCAAGTAATAAGATGAATACCAAGATTTTTTACGTGGTTCAGCTATTACCCTCTATATTAATAGTCTAATCCACATCCAATACCAACTAGTATTGGAGACTTACATTATTTCTTTAAATCGACTCTTTTTACAAAACAGATTCTTTCAAAACTTGAATTACAAAAATTCACTTGAGCACTTTTGCTCCTTGTGCACCAATGCACTCCTTAAGCACATATGCTTCCTTAAACCTGTTTGTAAACAATTCTTAATCCACCCGGATTAAATTGCCTATAGACAACACTTAGTCTAAATAAAAAGATTACAAATATAGAGGTCTAATGATCAAAGCAAATAAATAATTTAACAGTGCAAGGCTCAACTAATGTATGCAATAATCAAAGAGTAAAGAGATATCACCAATTTAGAGCTCACGAAAATGTGCTGAAAAACAATCTGAATTTAATTGCACAGCAGATGGTATGATTGCACCAAATATAATAGAATAGCTTTTTAATGTATAATAATGCAATGGTAAATTCGTGTGTTGTATTATTTAAACTGATATCTCAATTGATTTTTATAGCAAAAAATATTACCGTTGCATAATATTTTATTTCTATCTGTTATAAAGCGTATCTCCCAATCTTAGAATGATATATGTTAGAAAATAAATAGGAGCAAATTTTGTGGCTTTAATTCCTTCAAACAGATAAACCATTTAATTAATTAAATTGACTACTTCAAATGAATAACCCACTGAAGACATTAGTGATAGTTCCGTAATATAATCAAATATTATTTTTGTTAGGAACATATCAGAAGCATAGATCAGTAAAACTCAATCTATGTAAATCTGTTGGATAAGTCAGGTATTTGACTCTTTCAAAGCCAATCCACTTGAGTAATTTGAGAGCAATCATGACTCCTATACAAACTGTCATTGCAAAACAACTTCAAAGATTTTATCATTTAAGAGATATGCACAATTACAACAAGTATGATGTTCATTAAACCACCTTACACGTGTATCATGCTAACTTATAGAATTAGGACTATCTTGGAAAATAGAGAGATAACAACATATGATATTATCAAGATTTTAGCATATCCAATTAATTTGGCAAATCACGAATTTATCAAGATTTCATTTTATTTTAGGCATGTCAAGTTAAATGCACATAAAATGACCTAGAGCCTTGAATTGAACAGTCAAATATTTGCAATGACCTTATAGTAAATCCTAGGACACAAATGTCTTCAATTGCTTTGAACAAATTACCAAGAATCCTTTTATCAAGTTCCTGAAATTTCGCAATAAACGATTTAGTACAAAAATCAAGTCATCGTTAAAACATTAAGGTTAGAATATGAACAAGTCAACATTCTCCTCCTTTTTGATGATGACAACACCAAAAATTATAGCTCCCCCTAAATCCATGCATGTATAAAAAATTATATTTCAGGACAAAATCAAATTACCCAACATGCCTTTTGTTTTAGGCATTATTCATAACCTGTAGATATGTTAGTTTTAACAAATACTAGACATTAACCAAAAATATTCAATAACAAATTATCCCAAGTTATCATCAAAATGTCTGGTGTAGCAAAAGTCTAGTGTCGTAGTGCAGGTGCAGGAATCAAAGTCTTAAAACAAACATAACAAAAATCTTAAATAGTCTTAACACAAGTCTTAACACAACCAGCCAGCCAGCAATCCAATGTGTCTCCCACTTTATCATCATTCAAAAAGAATGTCAATCAATATCTTTAATATTTTCCCTGTTCAAAGTACGACGAGTAAAATAGGGATGATGAAGAATGCGATGAAGTCTTTCTTCTAAAGACAAAGTATCGGTAAAATGAGGGGGACAAGGAATAAAAGTAGCATTGGGAATAGGAAGATCCATAAAATCACCAACATATTCGGCCATCCAATTGCAACGAGGCCATTCAAGAATAGGTGAATACATCCTTTGAAAATGCACGTTCTGACCAACATCATTAAATCTTGTAACCATAAAATCAGCGAACTCGCCAATTGGATAACTGACAAACTTCATTTCTTGACTTAGTTGGCATGAATTCCTATTGATCTTTCATTGTAGGGCTTCAACCATCGCCACTGTTTGTAATTCAAAACCAGCTTGTAAATCAATGAATTCATCTTCCATTCATGAAAAACATTGTTATAAATCATTAGCCTGTATGGGCAGCTTACCTTTTGCTAAAACACCAAGTCTGTTTTTGATATCAACAATATCAGTCTGCATAGTTTCTTGATTACAAAGGATTTGAGTAAGTAAATTTAACACTTTAGGAAATGAAACAGGAGAATTTGGCATAGTAGAGGATAGTGGATTATCAGAAGGTAAATCAGAAGAGACAGAAGAATGTGGGATAGGTAGAGGATCAGGAACAATCCGAATAAACACACCATTCACAAAGGAAATATAAGATTGTTTAAAATTTACAGAATCAACAAATTTATTATGTGACACAATAATTTCATCATCAAACGGAATTTTAAAATGTTGGAATAACTTGGTTAGAAAACAGTTGTAGACACTCGAAATTTCATTTTCCTTATACTAACTATGCAGGAGGACGAAAGCATTTTTTCCACACTCCAAAGATAACCCTGGAGGACCACAACATCAATTCCAACCCCGGAGATAACCCCGGGAAATCAGTTTCCATCCCCGGAGATAACCCCGGGAAAATCAGTTCCAACCTAGGAGATAACCCCGGGGGATCAAGTCCAAAGCCTGTAGATAACCCCAGGAGGTCAAGCCAACCTCAGAGATAACCCTGAGGACAGTCAAAGTCAACATCAAGTCAACCTCATAGATAAACCTGAGAAAAGACTGATGTAACTACGCGAAAACCGGAGATAACCCCGGGAGGGGCAAAATGGTCATTTTGCCAACTAAACTTCAACTCATATCAAATACACTCATTTCAACTCAAATTGTATCAATACAAGTCCCACAACAACCATATCTTAACTTCCAAGCGCAGACTACGCAAAACAGCTCAACGAACTGATAAACGGAAACCCGAAAATGCCATTTCGGTCATGGACCCATCTTCTCGAAATCAAAAAAAGGGAAAATCCTATGTCATTATGTAGCTCTCAGAAAGAGCTTTCTGGAATGTTATGGCACGCTTCCATCAGACTCCATGATTGAAAGTTATGAAGGTTCGAGCGAACGGCATGTCGTCCGAGTGTACGTACTTTGAGACAGCGGGACCCACATTGCTCAGGGCACCCCGGGCAGCTGCAGGTACACTTGTTGTTGCCGTAGGTACACCTACTGCTGCCGCAGGTACACCTGCGACTCCCCCTCTATAAATAGAGGGCTTGGGGTGGCCATTTTGTAAGAGAAATAGGCGAGGAAGCCCTGTCCAATTTTCTCTGTACACATTATAAATTGAGTGCTTTCTCATTTCAAACACTTGTGAGCTTATATTTTTCTAATTTTTACCGGTGGGAACCGAGTGTTCATCTATTGGCTTTTGTATCTTATTTTCTCGAAGATGCTTCGCATCTCGAAAATAAAATGAAACCAGCCGAACATAATAAAATGAAAGTATCAAAGGCCTCAATTACTATTGAGCATAAGGGTTTGAAAAACCTCTTTTACAAAACATCACTGCTATATCTTGTTAAAACTGAACTCTTATACAAAATTCAAACCCTTTATATATAGGTGCAAATGAGGCATAGCATTACTTCCAGATAATTGCACATTGATCTACACACACACACATTCAGATAATGGTTTAAATTGAAAAGTAGCGATCACCGTGGTAACACGGATGTCGCGGGGTGCCTAACACCTTCCCTCCGCATAATCAAGCCCACGGACCCTAACGAATCTCGGTTTCACAGACCAGTCAAATAGTGTCACATCACTAGGTCAATGTGCAAACCTTTTATCGGTTGAGTTGGTGCAAGCATTTAAAAATACCAACTGGCGACTCTTACAGTCCAATCGTTGACATATACATGTCAGACCTTTCATACCTTTTTTTTCAAACAAATCTCACCTAACATGAGAACACCAAAAGACAAGAACATAAAAGGGACAAATAAAAATTCCCGAGGTCGATAGGTGGCGACTCTACTGGGGACATCCAGTAAGAGGGCTTAAGCCGCTATTATAAACTTTTCAAAACTGTTATCTGCTTGTGTGTGGATGTTGCATTTATATTTGAAAGAATGTGTACGAATGCATTTACTTATTGCACCTAGTGCTTCGCACCATATCTGCTTGTGATATTAGTGCTTCGCATATATCATCATTTCAAGACGGTGAGACACGTTGTATTTGAATGTATGTTGTGTGGTTCCTCCACCATGAGGCTATCCTGTCAGTGTTTGATTATTAGACTCGTAGAAAGACTAATTCTAATGAGGCTCGGGAAAGGCACCACCCAAATTCGCTCCAGTTGAAAGGCCGAATTAACTTCTCGTCAAGTAAATTGCGATGATTTGGGAACCTTCATGCCAAAAAATCGCGAGAGTGGCCTAAGATAGGTTAGCCTCTGATAAACCAAATGCGAAGGAAAGTCTCTTCATACTTTCCCATTTCAATTACTTGTAACTATAATTACTTGTAATTTTATTTCCATGTCAATCTCAATGTAATGGAAAATATGAATGAATGTGTACATACATTCCCTTGTATCTGACATGCTGACATCTGTTTTGCAGGATAATACTGTTAGGTTTGTAATATTCATGAACGCAATCAAATTGCAAAAAATAAGCGGAAGCATGGAAAATTAGAGTTTAAAATTTTTTACAAACCATATACCCGGATCATCCTTTATGCACAATTATTAATTAAACGAAAAGATAAAGAATGAGAATCATACCCTTGAAGATTCAAGCTTTCTCAAGTACAAGTTCACCTCCAATCATTTTTGCGTTCAACTTGAATCCACCGGGTTTGGTTCCTTCCTTTCATCAACATTAGCCAACCAAGTGTTTGGCCTCTAGAGGTGATCCACCAAGGAAGAAGAAAGATTCAAGAAGATGGGTGTTTGGCAAAACTCTAATTTTTCTATCTCTCATAGAAAAAAGCGTACTCTCCCAATTATTAGAATTACGTCTGTTGTGAAAAAGTCAACAACAACTTACACCCATAATAAGACTCCTCTTATTTATAGATATGGGCAACTCTCTTTAACAATTAAGGAATTGGATTTTTTATTTTAATTAATTAAACTTCTTTAATTAATTATGCTCCAAATCTTATTTAGGAATAATTAATTAAAATCTTTTAATTAATTTAACCTCCTAATCTTATTAGGATTATATGAGAGTACTTTTATTAATTAATTCTCAAACTCCTTTAGGAATTAAATAATAATAATAGTAATAATAATAATAAGACTCCTCTTATTAATTTATATTTAATATTTCCAAAATATTAAATAATAATATTAAGCTATTTAATTTATTCCATCACCATAGATTAAATTAAATATACTTAACTTATTATTACGATTATGCCATTTGCTTCTTAAATAATTATTCTTCCTTTTATGGTGTGACCCTTTAGGTTCTCCATATTAAACTGGTTGTGAATAAATCAATTAGAACAATTCTAATCTTATTTAAATAAATAAATTAAACTATTAATTTATTTAAATAAATAATATTTATTCTACAATAGGGATAAGCCTCCCTAACGATTAACGATTTTTCAGATAATATAGATCTCAACATTAATCATAAAAGAACCTTTGAGTAAATAGTTACCGTACAATTCAATCCTTCCACCATACAATGTCCCAATTAAATATAAGACATGGAATTACTGTCAAGTCTTATTCTATTTAATTATATGTATTTCGGATCTTAAATGCACAACTCTAAATAATGCAAATTAGAAACTCATTTCTAATTTCATTCTGCCTTGGCCAAGGACTACTGGGTTGCCATTTATCGAATCACATAGGACATTTCTCTTCTTTTACTAGAACTGGTAGATTCTTTATTGATCATACATTATCTCCATGTACAACTTATTATACCCAAGCATACCCTTTGATATACTCTAAGGGTCTTAAGGAATATATCAAAGTATAACTCATCATACACAAAATACTATGATGATCTCAAGTTCAAGGATCACTTGTACTACTATCACTACAGGAATTCCTATTGACAGACAAGTAAAACTCTATTAGGTATTCCTTAGCCAGCCACGTTCAGTGAACTTATTCTATAATAAGCACTTACATACTTTCTTTAGTGTCTCCACACAAATGATCATGAGATCAATCATCCTCATCCAATGAGCAAGCAATGTATGTACCAATCTATCCGGATTTACTAATCCCCAATATAGTAATCCAACAATTACGAACTATTTTAGTTTTAAGCTTTCTAAGAATTTAGATCTCATTAGAATGATCATAATCATTAATCTAAAATCATTGCTTAAAACTATGGGTTTATCACATTATAAAGCAGCATCATGTAGATAATTAAAAGCCTTTAATAAATTAATACTTTTTATTAATAAATGAATAAGATTGTTAATTACAAAGTATATGCTTTATCATCAAACATGATTGGCTTGTGTGCATACTACTTTCAATCTCCCACTTGCACTAAAGCCAATCACCATAGTATCTCATACCCTTCTTCTCTAAGTGACGATTATCCTGCTGTTGAATAAGCTTTAGTTAATGGATATGTAATGTGACACCCCCAAATCCTGGTACTTCATTACCTCAAGATTTGGTGTTCACGTAATCAAAACATTCATATCTAACTACTCAATCATAATATAATTGAATAATAAAACATGTCTATACAGGATTACTTTAATAAAAACATTATCTCCCAGATTCTCTAACTTTTAATTACAATCAATCAAATGCGGAATTTAAAGTTTATTACATCACATCATCAAATAAAAGTCCATCATCATAACGATAAAGCAAAATTACAAGTCTTCATCACTTGTACATTTTTTTTCTTTCCTTTACTAGTTGTGGGTTTATCTACCTTCTCAACCATAGCTGCAATAAGTGTATAAATATTCAAGAGTGAGCAAACAAAGCTCACTTGAAATAAGAATAAATATCTTTATAACATTTGCCAAATAATAGGCTCAATAGAACTGGGTGATATATTCTATTAATAACATAACAACATTTGCCAAATCATAGGCTCAATAGAACTAAATGATATGTTCTATTAACATTCTTAAACATACTACTGAGGGTCTAATGACCACGAACCATGTCCACAGTTATAAGTAATCTTTCAACTTTAACTTTAACAGTCATATGACTATAAGGACTCCATGTAATTAGGGGGATCAATCCTTTGTACAATGTATTGTGCACAACCATTTCAACGCTAAGAGTAAACCCCTAAACATAGGGTTGTTCATCTCAGTATTTAGAGTACAAGTCCGCACCAAAGAAAGTTTTGTTTGGATAAGCTTTCAAGGGTAATTGAAGTTTAATAATCATTAACTAAGGAACTAGTTGAATCAACAACGCTTGATAACGCAATAGTTGTTTAATAACAACATAACTTAGAACATTTGAGATTCATAAATGAACTGATTCTACATATCAAACTCATGCTTGAAATAACTATAGAGCATAAGCATTCAATAAATTGAATAAAATAGTTAACCTTTGCTTGAACAGTAAAATAAGCTAAGGTTCGAGTCTTATAACATTAGAAATGAAATTCCTGAACGTACATTTAGCTAATAGCAAGCTGGAAACTAAAAACTTGCCCAACAAGGTATTAACTCATGCAAAGAATTAAAACAGTTCAATAATAGAGACGAGAGTTCAAAACTATGTTCATTATACAATAATAGAACTTAAGAAACTTGCTTAACTGTAAACAAGTTAGAATGAATCAATCAATAAGAATTTTCAATAACATTAGAGTTAGAGTTTGCTCGAATGAATTTTTAGGAACAATTGACTTATTCAATAACAGTTAAGATAAAAAGCTTGCTCAATCAAAACCATGAAGTTATACAATATAATAATAGAACTAACTCAACGAAAGTGTAGAGTTAGAAAACTTGCCTCGAGCGGAAGCTAAAATATTAAAACTCACGTTCACCTATACACAGTATTAAAACCACAACATCTATTAGACATACTAATATTCACTTTTCAATATAAAACGCATTACTAGCTAAACTTGTTATTTTAGCACAAGTCTTATGCTACCATTTACATTTCAGACACTACTACAAAACAGTAAATAGATAACGCGGAAAAAACGTTGTGATTTTTGTCAGAAAAACGTCATGGTTAAGGGTGTTGTCTATTTGACACCCTTAGACAACGTTTTTAAAACGTTGTAGTTAAGCACAATATACGTTTTTTTTAAAAAAACATTGTAGATTTGTTTTCAAAAAATTAGCAGATGCTTAAAAACGTTGTAGAAGGTATGATTCCACAACGTTTTTTGGTTAAAAATGTTGTTGTTTAGTATATCAGACAACATTTAGGCATATTTACACAACGTTTTTAAAATGTTGTAGATTAAAAAAAAAAAAAAAAAATGTTGTGGTTCACCTACATTACCAATGCACCTGCAATATGCTAATGCCATGATATATAACTAAAATTACAAAGAATATTAATACCATACAATACGTTTACATCCCAATAATTCTTTGTAATGCCAATTACAAAAAATATTATATTAATAACTCACAATACGTTTACATCTCAATAATGCCAAACTATCCCTACATCCCTACAATTTTTAGTTTCAGATTCTGACTTAAACAATTGCATAAAGAAATAGTAAGTTAACTTGAAAGAAGAGGACAAAGCAAAAGGAACTTAAATCCAAAACCTCCAACTCGTCCTGTGAACCACCTTCAGAGATCTGGCCATCTGTTGCACACACATCATTCATAAGCAACTCTGAATCTGCCTCACAAGAATCAGTCTGTGAAAATCTGTGACTGTTGCTCCCAATAACGCATTGGTTGAGCTGGATGAGAATATAAGAAATGCCTCGAGTACTGGAATCAAAAGAACATAATCAATCAATCTTCAAGTGGTCTCATTTTCATAAAAAGTAAACACATAATAACTATAGGAAAACAAATGTTGACGAACAATGCAAATCAACTCTAAAAAAATCTACAGGAATTCTCATAACATATAACTGATAACCATTTCAACATACCCTTCATTTAGATTAGGATAATCCTAAAGAAATCATGAAAAGTTATCAAGGTCATATATAAAATGTTGTCAGAAGTAAAGTTTATATAAAAGCATTGAGTCATAATCTTATATGGTGGACTCAAAGGCTTAACCAGAATTTCTAGATTCCATAAATACATGGTGTCGAACACCAAAAGGGAAGCGCAAACACATACACGCATTACATGTGGTTTTTTTTTTTTTTTTGAGGGGGGGGGGAGCGAAAGTTGCATATATGGATGATTATAGTTTGTGCACAAATAAAGGAGACGGTTGGGTTTTGTAGACCACAACTGGTGTAGCTCACAGATACACCAGTGTAAATACAACTGCACTATTGCATTTTCTCACGAATAAAATATAAATGCTTTTCAATTTCTACAATCTACACTAGTTCAAATAGCTGAAAGAAGCCTTTCTAAAATTCTTACTTGATTGATATTCCAAAACTGTAGACATCTGACTTTTCACTATGTAATTCCTTCCTCAATATTTCAGGTGCCATGTAAATGAGTGTGCCTACCATATTTTTTTTTATGAAAACCACCAGTTGGTTTGCCAGAAGATTCTTACTTGATTGATATTCCAAAACTGTAGACATCTGACTTTTCACTATGTAATTCCTTCCTCAATATTTCAGGTGCCATGTAAATGAGTGTGCCTACCATATTTTTTTTTATGAAAACCACCAGTTGGTTTGCCAGAAGATTTCCAATTTTCTATAGAGACCTGTTTAATCTCTCTCTTGTACTCCGCCAATCCAAAGTCAGCCAGATGTGAATTAAGGTTCCTGTCAAGCTGCATCAGAAACATAAGTAATTACTGATGCATTATGAACTCAAATTTGTCCACTTGAAAGAAAATGAAAACTAGTTAAAAATTAAAGAATAACACTAGCTCATATCATATACACATGTTAGACTAACTAAGAATTGGTAATTACAAGAATATTTGCTGGTTTCACATCCCTATGCACAATCCCAAGGTCATGTAGATACTTCAGAGCATTTGCTGCAAAAAAGATAGGAAATTATAAGCATTGGGAATTGGTAAACTATCATAAACTTTACCCTACCTTCAATAGAAAAAGAAATATAGGAAATTTCCTAGTGCTGGCTAGTGAACTCAAGAGCAGCAGTATATAGTTTCATTATTTAAAAACTAACACATCAAGATCCAGATTGAGGAAAGAATAGCATACAAGTTAGTTTCTTAATATAAAGAAAAGCTTATTACAAATCTATATTCCTACGGAAGAAACATAAACTCCCAGTATAATCATTTCCTTTCTTGTACTCCTTCATGGTCATGCACATAATCTACCTAATCTTATCTCTCTTCAATTTAATAATTACCATTTTTCCAAATAATCATATCTGTGAACAAGCTACATGCATTAAAGGCAGGTAAAAGTTTTTAAAGCTCTGAATATGGAAGACGAAGCTTTATGGTCTCCATATAAGTCGTATTTAAAGTGCCTAATTATTTTGGAACCGTCCAATATATGTGGTATTGGCAAAGAGCATTTGCTGCATTCCAAATTTTCATAAGGAAACTCATCTTGGCTTTATACATAGTTTGAAACAAGATATCAAAAAGTACAACGAAAAGAATAATTAGTACAAAAGAAAAGAAGATGCCTCGATACATTTGAACAAATGGAGAGATTTACAACATCACATAGCTCTATGAAAACTTAATACAAATACTACCATTTGTAGACGATTATTCAAAGGTGGAAGATTTTCAATTTTCATGTAGTTGGAATTTTGAAATATATAAAGAAGCATTTTCCTATAGTTGGAATTTTGAATTTTATATGGTAACTTGGTTTTTCCTGTGGTATCCTATTGATATTTGAGATATAAAGACTATGTTTCTAGTTTCATCTAGATAAAATTAAAGAAGCTGAGATATTCAAGCTATACCTATCTGCAATGTCATCACTAGCACCCGATCTATACTCGGACACCATTCTTCCATATGTATTTTGTCTGCAAGACTACCAGACTCGTAGAATTGAAAGAAAAACATGTAATTGGGCGGCTTCCCATTCGCATCAACTAGCCTGGAAACTCCAGGATGATCCAACTTGCTTCATCACCACAAGGTATATTTAAAATCACAAAAAGTTGGCCAAAATCATTATCATACCAAAATACATTACTCTTTTTTATATTATAGTGACTACCTATCTCAATATAATCAAAATTATCAGTATTCCAAATTAATGTTTCAATAACACACTTTTATGCATACATATAAAAGCTTTATATAACTTCAATCTGTATTTCTATTACCCATTACAGTTTTGCAGTTTTGGTAGTGTGTCTGCCTGTCTGGGATACACATTTCCTAGGGTGTATATACAAGTAGTAAAAATAGAGAGAGGGGAAACTAAAGTATGTATATCTGGAATATATATATATATACTGACAAAAGCAACTGTAATTCCTTGTGAAACTTATCAATGTCTTGAGAAGTAGACAAGATGGGATTTTTAACAGCAACCCTTTTGCCATCCAAAGTTGCTTCATAAACTGTACTCTCTGACCCTGTAACCCAAAAAACTCTCCGAAAAAATTAATAGAAACTAAACCAGATCTGGGGGAAATTATAATTGTAAATTCATCTTCCTCTTTTTTCCTAATTGAATCGTTATTTTTTCTTTCATATGACTACTCTAGTATATGTAAAAATGGATACACGTACCGCGAGCGATTGGGGCTAAGAGAGCGTAAGAAGAAGAAGGGAGATGCAGAGGGATTAATTCGCTGCCGCAACATCCGCGGAAGCATGTGTGAGAAACCAGATTTTATTAATAAAAATTTAATTTTTTTGAAATAATTTTTTATATTATGGTGTTGATTTGATGTAATGTTATAGTTGTAAGTAGTATTTATAAATTCTGTAAAGTATACAAGTTGTTATATTATATTCGATTGGTCGGAGAATATTCGTTTTAGCAGGGAATATTCGTATCACGGCACAATCATTGGACTCCACAACAGAATTATTGTCGGATTGAGAAAACGACAAAAATATTTTTATAAAAATAACGGCGGAAGTTTTACCGTTGATACTATTAAACTACTCGGTAGTAAAAATACGATGTCTGGCATTGGTTGCATAAGTAGCACGGCAGATTGATTATTGATCTTTACGTGAGAAGTCATTCGGTCTTGTTCAATTATCGCTTTATAGTAATTGTTGCATAGTATCTCACGTTATTTGATTCAATTATTGTCGATATTTTATATATTGTTAAAATCAATAATTGAGACGACAAAGTTATTAATATTATTATTTGCAATATTAACGATGTCTAGAAGTTACATCGAGGAGAGGTTTGGTCACCTAATTGCTAGTAATAAGAAAAAATCCTTATTGGAAAGCCCCCTCTTTCTTGGGAAGGACCTGGTCGATTAATATTGTGAATTATAATAAAGATGATAAATGTTGTTAAAATTATTAAGGTGATTTATATAAAATTTACTTATTTTATGGATTCTTATTTACCCATTTTTCAAAATATTCGGTAGAAATTTTTTATAAAGGTGGGGCCCACATGTGGGGACCACATATGGGGCCCACATGTGATGTATGAAATCTGAAAATTGGGTGGGGATTTGATATTCACGTAGAGGGAGTATAAACATTATTATTTTATATATATATATTTGATAGTGGATTTTGGGTGGAGGAAAGTGGAATTATTATATATATATATATATATTTGATAGTGGATGTTGGGTGGAGGAAAGTTTTATTATTATATATATATATATTTGATAGTGGATTTTGGTGGAGGAAGTTTTATTATTTATATATATATATATATATATATATATATATATATTATTTAAAAGTTTTATGGATAGTCCGATTAAAAGTGAATCAATCCGGATCGTTAGAATTGAATTCTATTACTATGCAATCCATTCTTCTATAAATAGAAGCTCATTCCTTCATTATTTCTTACAATTCTTTGAAACTCCAGAGAGAAAAATTATAGAGAAACTATAGAAAAGATTTCTGCTACTTAACTACTCTTATATTCAGTTCTTTTACGATAAGGGGTGTTATTCTTTCTTATTCATGAAGAGAAATGTTGTTATTCCATTGTTTATTATTACATTGGAATAACATATCTGTGAGCTACCCTATACATGGTGACATTCTTCTAATATTAGTTTCTTTATTATTATGTCGGAATATCCTCATGCATGCGTACGTTCTTGGGACTGGTTCCATTATTTATTATTCGCCGGAATATCACATGCATGCGTTCTTACGCGGGATTCGTTCCATTATTTATTATTACGTCGAAATATCACGTGCGCATGCGTTTTATGGGACTGATTCCATCCTTTATTATTACATTGGAATAACTTTTTGCTGTGTGATCTATCGCGTGTATGGTGATTTCTTTTGTTATTCCATTCTTTATTATACTCAGTTGGTTAAAACTTTGACTTCTATACCCATGAAATTAGTGGAATATCTATGATATATGTGCTTCATCCAGTATCTTTTCATGGAAATATTCTTCTCAACATTCTTAAATTTTACTCTACAAAGCGATAAGATTGACGATATTTGGACGTTATCAGTTCCTAGATAAATTAATTCTTGAACTTGTTTTATTGAATTCTTATATTATTGTCATCATCCTCATGTTTATATTTTTGAAAGTCATCTGTGGAATGTAGTGCATAGATGGACTTGGTATGATTATGACCAGGGATTATTCGGTGTAATCATGACCGTAATGCTACAATTGATGTGGTAAAAGTCCTCATTCGTTGGCGTAGTGCATTGATGGACGATTATTGGCATGATCATGACCATTAATGAATACACAAATATTCTTGGCCGTCAATGCATGGATAATTGTGGTCGTGATACTAAGAATATCTTTGACCGTAGTGCAGGGGTGATTCGATGATGTGGATTATTTATTGTTGAGTCTCGTGAATAATGATGATGAAAAACCTTTTAATCATAAAAGATAGTAGATTTTATTTTCTACTTGACTCTTCTAATGGATTGCTTGTTCATTGTAGTTAAACTTGATGTCTATTATATTTTATCAGTTTAACATTGTTGGAAACTAATGATAATTTATTCTGCATTATCTTAGTCATAATATTTCTTACTGGGCTAGTTGAGCTCACCCTTTCTTTCACTATTCTCTTCAGGAAATGAGAATATAGCTGGGACGAGTCGAGGAACGGAGTGATGGTCCAGAGGATAGGATTAGTAGTCCTCACTATTCTCTGAAATAGTGTGATAATAATTGTAATGAGGACTCCTTTTGAGTTTGTATAATCTCTAGTAGACAATATTTGTATTCAAACTTACAGTTTATGTTTTGTCGTATTGTACACGACAGTTGTATTAGTAAGTTGTATTTGAATTCTGTACCATGCATCTGGCGACCCAAGATGGGTGATGTATACCTAATTTTGGGGGCGTCATAGTTGTTATCAAAGCTTAGGGATATGATACCTGGCTAAGATGTGAGACTAGAACTAGGAGGGGAGAGACGGGGAATTCCTTCGCTAGTATGACCTACTTAAATTTATTTTGTATTTAAATTGGTTGGTCAGAGTATATTGATAATATGTGACATGTTAATTAACCTTTGTTTTGTGGCAGTATTTGAAAATGGCAGCTGAAAATGTCAACAATGGAGTGAATGAGACCGTGGCACCTCTAATCACCAACCAGGATAATGTAATATCAGGCGAAGAAGAAATTAGAGATATCTACATGGTAAGTGAAGAACTAATAGTTGCACCCGAGCTAGTGGCAGAGGTAGCAGCTGAGATTGAGGAAGAAGAGGAAGAAGAGGAACCTGAGGAGAATTGGTTAGAAGAAGTTTATGATCAAAACTTAGAATTACAAAATCGTGTTCATGAGTTAGAAGAGTGGGCTGAAGAACGGCAGGCGGTCGTGGAGCAAAGTGATGTAACGATTCAAAATTGTGTTATCCGATATGTGATGCTCGAACAAAATCACGCTTTGGCACAGTGTAAGATATTAAAGTTGGAATCTGAGAATTCAAATATCAAGGATCAGTTGAAAGAAGAAACAACTGAACGAGTAAGAATGAAGGATGCGTGGGTAAAAGCCGCACGACGTGTTGATATTGTAGAAAGAGACGTCCGATCCAAAAAGGCTAAAATAGATGATATACATTTCTCTTTTTGGACAGCAATTGGGAGAACCCAACATCGAGTTTTGAATTACCCTGTACAGAGCGGTCAATCTGAACTCGATATGGATCGAGGATTGATGATTCAGATCATGAATCAGGAGTACGATGAAGCAGTTGAGGGTGGAATATGCCCTATATTAAAGTCAATTCCAACGATAGTGATGACACCAAATGCTACCCCAGACAAGTCAAAGCCGGGTAGTTCAAGGGAGAGCGGTTGTCATGACTTCCCAACAAGTGAGGAACCCAAATGAAGTTATTGCGGGTAAGCTAATCATAAACCCTTGCGAAGTTTTTACCTTATTCGATACTGGTTCTACCCACTCTTGTATCTCACCTAGTTGTGTTCAACGTTTAAACTTGGCTCTTAAAAAAAAAAAATTTGACTTTGACTTGTCTGTTGAAACTCTGTTAGGAGGAACCTTTGTTAACTCCACTATTTATAAATCTTGTTTGATTCAAATCGACACTTTTACGTTACCTGTTGATCTTATCTCTTTGAAAATACTTTCATTTGATGTGATTTTTGGAAACGATTGGTTAACTACTCATCATGCTTTTCGTAAGGTTGTTAGCTTTCATATTCCTAACCAACCTGTTATGCGAATTCGAACAACCAAACCACTAAAGTCAATCATTGTCATATCAAGCCATAAGTAAAGAGCCCCGATCCTTTCGTTGTTGACTTTCTTGTGTGGAATGCACTGAAGCCAGACTTTCTGTAGGCAACGTCGTGAATGACGGTGGCAAGTTGATAAGTATCAATGTGACGTGTTATCTAAGTCTTGGATGAGAGTCACAGTTTTGAATGATATTTCTATTGTTAATAAATTTCCTGACGTATTCCTGAAGATTTCCTGGCCTACCCCTAGAGCGTGAAATTGAATTTTGTATTGACCCCAATACAAAATCCATTTCTTAAACCCTCAAATATTTCTTTACTTAAAACGAATGTATCATGCGCCAAAGACGTTGGCTCGAGCTGTTGAAGATTATGATCGTACCATTCAATATCATCGTGGGAAAAATGAACGTGGTAGCTGACGCGTTTAGTAGAAGATCGTATGCTTTTACGAGTGTGATGTTGTTAACACAAAGACTCATTTCATATAACTTACAAATGATGGAGATAGAGTTAAAGACTCTAGGGACCCACGTGAAGATAACGAATATACGATTAGAATAGACTTGAATCGATAAAGTTAAAGCTGCTCAAGCTACATACTCAGAGCTGATGAATGTGAAGAAGAAGGTTCAAGAGGGCGTTATTCTAGAAGCAAGAATCGATGAAGAGGGGAAATCTCAACCGTCGATTTTATTGGCCCATTTGAAATCCTTGATCGAATAGGAACTGTGGCTTATAGACTCGTTTTACCTCCAAGTATGTCGCGTGTTCATAACATTTTTAACGTATAGATGTTACGTAAATATGTGGACGACCCGAACCACATTATTAGTTTAGAACCGGACGAGATAGCAGAAGATTTAACGTATGAGGAGATGCGTGTTAAAATCTTGGATAAGAAGGATCGTATTCAACACTCAAAGGTTATACCTCAAGAGTTAGAATTTGAAGTGAAGTCAAGGTATCCTCACCTGTTCGGCATATCAGGTACGTACGTAAATTTCGAGGGTAAAATTTCATAAGGAGGGGAGATTGTGAGACCCCAGATTTTATGAATAAAAATTTAATTTTCTTGAAATAATTTTTTATATTATGGTGTTGATTTGATGTAATGTTATAGTTGTGGGTAGTATTTATAAATTCTACAAAGTATGCAAGTTGTTATATTATATTCGATTGGTCGGAGAATATTCGTTTTTAGAGAAATATTAAATACAACCACAGCGCAATCATTGGTGGACCCCACAACAGAATTATTGTCGGATTGAGAAAACGACAAAAGTATTTTTATAAAAATAACGGCGGAAGTTTTACCGTTGAAACTGTTGAACTACTCGGTAGTAAAAATACAGTAATACGCGTGGTTGTATAGTAGCACGCGGTATTGATTATTGATGCTTACGTGAGAAGTCATTCAGTCTTGTTCAATTATTGCTATAGTAATTGTAATTGTGCATAGTATCTCACGTTATTTGATTCAATTATTATCGATATTTTATATATTGTTAAAATCAATAATTGAGACGACAAAGTTATTAATATTATTATTTGCAATATTAACGAAGTCTAGAAGTTCTGTCAAAGGAGAGGTTTGGTCACCTAATTGCGCCCAATAGGGAAAAATCCTTATTGGAAAGCCCCCTCTTTCCTGGGAACGACCTGGTCGATTAATATTGTGAATTATAATAAAGATGATAAATGTTGTTAAAATTATTAAGGTGATTTTTATAAAGTTTAATTATTTTATGGATTCCTATTTACCCATTTTTCAAAATATTTGATAGAAAATTTTTATAAAGGTGGGGCCCACATGTGGGGACCACATATGGGGCCCACATGTGATGTATGAAATCTGAAAATTGGGTGGGGATTTGATATTCACGTAGAGGGAGTATAAACATTATTATTTTATATATATATATATATTTGATAGTGGATTTTGGGTGGAGGAAAGTGGTATTATTTTATATATATATATATATATATATATTTGATAGTGGATGTTGGTGGAAGAAAGTTTTATTATTATATATATATATATATATTTGATAGTGGATTTTGGTGGAGGAAGTTTTATTATTTTTATATATATATATATTATATTATATTATATTCAAAAGTTTTATGGACCGTCCGATTAAAAGTGAATCAATCTGGATCGTTCAGGAATTAGTTACTATGCAATCCATTCTTCTATAAATAGAAGTTCATTCCTTCATTATTTCTTACGAATTCACTGAAACTCCAGAGAGAAAAATTATAGAGAAACTATAGAAAAGATTTCTGCTACTTCACTACTCTTATATTCAGTTCTTTTACGGTAAGGGGTGTTATTCTTTCTTATTCATGAAGAGAACTGTTGTTATTCCATTATTTATTATTACATTGGAATAACTCAGATATACTGGGCTACCCTATACATGGTGACATTCTTCTAATATTCCGTTCTTAATTATTACGTCGAATATCACTCGTTCCATTATTTATTATGCGTCGCGTTCATGGGACTGGTTCTATTATTTATTATTACGTTAGAATATCACATGCATGCGTTCTATGGGACTCCCGGACCGGTTCCATCCTTTATTATTTCATTGGAATAACTATACTTTTTGTGCGATCATCGCATGCGCATGGTGATTTTTTTGTTATTCCATTCTTTATTATACTCGGTTGGTTAAAACTTTGACTTCTATACCCATGAAATTAGTGGAATATCTTTGATATTTGCGCTTCATCCGATATCTTTTCATGGAAATATTCTTCTCAGCATTCTTAAATTTTACTCTACAAAGCAGTATCATGTTGACAATTTGGACGTTATCAGTTCCTAGATAAATTAATTCTTGAACTTGTTTTATTGAATTCTTATATCATTGTCATCATCCTCATGTTTATATTTTTGAAAGTCATCTGTGGAATGTAGTGCATAGATGGACTTAGTATGATTATGACCAGGGATTATTCGGTGTAATCATGACCGTAATGTTACAATTGATGTGGTAAAAGTCCTCATTGGCCCGTAGTGCATTGATGGACAGTTGTTGGCATGATCATGACCATTAATGAATAAACAAATATTCTTGGCCCGTAGTACATGGATAATTGTGGTCGTGATACTAAGAATATCCTTCGTAGTAGTAGTGGGGGTGATTCGATGATGTGGATTATTTATTGTTGAGTCTCAAAGTAATAATGATGATGAAAAACCTTTTAATCATAAAAGATAGTAGATTTTATTTTCTACTTGACTCTTTTAATGGATTGCTTGTTAAAACTGCAGTTAAACTTGATGTCTATTATATTTTATCGGTTTAACATTATTGGAGACTAATGATAATTTATTCTCGCATTATCTTAGTCATAATATTTCTTCTTGGGCTAGTTGAGCTCACCCTTTCTTTCTTTGTTCTCTTGTGAAATGAGAATATATTTGGGACGAGTCGGGGAAGCAGAGTGATGGTACAGAGGATAGCATTAGTAGTCCTCACTATTCTGTGAAATAGTGTGATAATAATTGTAATGAGGACTCCTTTTGAGTTTGTATAATCTCTAGTAGACAATATTTGTATTCAAACTTACAGTTTATGTTTTGTCGTATTATACACGATAGTTGTATTAGTAAGTTGTATTTGAATTCTGTACCATGTATCTGGCGACCAAAAATGGGTGATGTATACCTAATTTTGGGGGCGTCACAGCATGTGTTAGCCTCTATCATTTCCAAACCCATCCATTGTTGTGTACTCTCAATTACGATTGGCAGTTGCCACCCAATTTCTCAACCAGTCATGAGCGCTCTGGTTTTGGCCATTTGAACCCTAGTTTTTTTCGTATTTAGAGGAGTAGAAAGAGAGAAGTGTGATATGAAATACGAAGAGAGAAAGAACGGATTTGTAATTTTAAGTTTTCACTTCCGCCTAAATTAAGCTCCGTGTTTTTGACATACACAACGTTTTTTTAAAAAACGTTATCTATTTAAAACTAAAAAAATGCCTTTTTAAATAGATAACGTTTTTGCATATATATCTACAACGTTTTTAAGAAAAACGTTGTGAAAAAAATACCACAACGTTTTTATAAAAAATGTTTTGGTTTAAGTGTTATCTATTAGGTATTTTGTAGTAGTGAGAATTCCCAAGTGTTAATCATCACTACACTTAACTAACGTTCATTGTATAAACTAAGTTATCACATAACGCGTTTTTGATTTACTAATCATTTTTGCAACTTTGATCTTACTAACCACAATTCACTATGTTATGTTAACCTTAACATTACACATTTAACATGCTAACATAATTTCAGACCATGTTATGACGCTTTCCCAAATCTGCAAAAATAGCAGAAGCCAGAATCTCAAACTAGGGTATGGGTAATGGCAATTGCCATATACAAAACTTAGGGGAAAGCAGCTATCTTCTGCCGGCCTTGTTCTTGCCGTTTTCGATTTAATGGCATTGAAATTGCCACTTTGCAGTGTTCGACAGACAGAGACCTGGCGGATGATGAACATTAGCCGTTTTTAGCCCAACAAAAACAAATTTCACCCAATACACAGTAATATCAACACGTAAAATAAATATACAACTATCATAAACATGTTTGCTAACATGTACAACCAATTAGCATAATTTATCAACAACTAAAACTATTTTAATTTCTCAATTTTCATGTTTTTCATAAAAACTCAATTTTCTTGACATTCATCCTAAAAATCATCATTGTGAATTCAATATATGATCAAATCATCTCATTGAAATTACGTTATGTTTGTATCTCATTGAACTAACATATACAAGTTTCAATTTATAATTTCATACACTAATTGGCCATTAAAATTGATACTTACATAGCTACATATGAATATATATATATACTGACAAAATTTCTACTGATATCCGAAATTAGCATGAATTTCTCGTTTAAGCACAACCTCCAGTCATCATATACTCACATAATCACAAGTATTCCCATTGTATAGCAACGATTCAACAATTTAAAATTCACAGATTATATAAAAGGTTGTCGTAATACTCATAAGCATATATAATTTCCAAGTAGTAGAACATACCTTCAATTACCAATACAATCGCTGCCAATTACTGGAATTGCTATGAAAATTCTTAAGACTCTCTCTCAATTTTCTCTGAAGCTCTCACAAAACTCAGCACTCTCAAACTTGGAAATAGAATGCGTAATAAGAAAATCAACTGATATTCAAACGCAAGAATAAAACTGATAACTTAATACTACTAATTGCAAAATCAGTTACTAACGTATATAATATAAATATATTATATTTATTATTATAATTTTATTTTATTTATTTTATTTTATTTCAAAAACTAGAAATCACAAAAGCCATAAGGCTTGTTTGGCAAAAACCCTTTAAATTTTAAAGAATTAATATATTAAGCCTTGTTTGGATAAAACTAAATTAAAACTACTTTAATTTATTTTAATAACTCCTTATAATATAGTTATTTGTCACACTATATTTAATTAATTTTCATATTTAAATTAATTAATTCAAACAACAATTTATTAAATAAATTTTTTAATCACATAACTCCATACAAATAATTAACTATCACATTGAAATATCAATATAATGATAATTTCCTCAATTCATTAATTATTTATTTAACAAATAATTAACCAAATAAAATTAAATCACTTAAACAAATATTTATTCAACAATAAACACATCCATTAAATATTTATATAATTTAATAAATATTTAATATTACAATTAAAATTCTGGAATGTTACATCATTCCCTCCTTAAAAGGATTTTGTCCTCAGAATCACAATTTAAACAATCAAATCATCACATTCTTCCCTACTTACAAAGATTCTGTCCCTAGAATCGAAGACATAGATTAAACAAATAACTCAGGGTAATTTTTCATCATTTCAGCTTCGAGTTCCCACGTTGCCTCTTCGACATTGTGGTTTCTCCATATCACCTTCACAGAAAGGTATCACTTTATTTTTAAGCACTTGTTCTTTCCTGTCGACTATCTGGATAGGAGTATCTTCATAAGACAAATCTTAATCGAATTGCAATGGTTCGTACTTGATCACGTGCTTGTAATCAAGTTTTATCTGATCGTAACTCAAAATATGAAAAACATTATGAATGTTTTCCAGTTCTGGAGGTAGAGCTACCTCATAAGCCACTTCTCCTACTCTTCGTAGTATTTCAAACGGTTCAATAAACCTTGGGTTGAGCGTTCCTTTCTTGCCAAAATGAATTTTCTCCTTCCAAGGAGAAACTTTTAGGAAAACAAAATTTCTTACTTCAAATTCACGAATCTGCCTATGTTGATCGACATACTTTTTTTTCATGTCTGTCTTGGTGCTACCAATCTTGTCTGATGAGTTTGACAACCTTGAGTAGTTTGTTGTACCAGTTCTGGTCCGAACAGTTGGCGTTCACCGACTTCATCCCAGCACAGTGGAGTTCTGCACTTTCTGCCATACAATGCCTCATAAGGTGGCATGTCGATGCTCGTGTGGTAACTGTTGTTGTAGGCAAATTCTACCAATGGTAAATGTTCAACCCAGCTTCCTTTGAAATCCATGATGCATGCTCTCAGCATATCTTCCAACGTTTGGATTGTTCGTTCACTTTGCCCGTCAGTTTGCGGATGGTATGATGTACTCATTCGCAACTGTGTTCCCATACATTCTTGTAGTCTCTTCTAGAAGTTTGATGTGAACCTTGGATCTATGTCTGATACAATTGACACTTGAACTCCATGTCTTGACACGGTCTCTTTAACGTACAATTTTGCTAGCTGATCAAGATTAAATCGAATCTTTATTGGCAAAAAGTGTGCAGATTTTGTCAATCTGTCTACTATCACCCATATTGCATCGTATCCTTTCTGAGTCATTGGAAGACCTACCACAAAATCAATTGTGATATGCTCCCATTTCCATTCCGATATTTCCAATGGTTGAAGTAATCCGCTTGGTCGTTGATGTTCAGCTTTCACCTTCTGACACGTCAAGCATTTTACAACGCATTCTGCAACGTCTCTTTTCATATTTGGCCACCAAAAATGTCAACGTAAATCTTGAAACATTTTCGTGCTTCCTGGATGAATCGAATATCTTGTGTTGTGTTCTTCGGTCAAGATTTCGTCTTTAAGCTCTGGCACTGCTGGAACCCAAATTCTTTCCTCAAACCATAGTAGTCCATCGGCATCGATCTTGTATTTTGCATCACTCCCCTCAACCACTTTCTCTTTGATCGTTTCGCATTCTTTATCTTGTAGTTGAGCATTCTCCACTTTGTCCACCAAAGTTGGACTAACATCTATCTGGAATAGTTGTTCATTGGATTCCTTTGGAAATTTGATTTCCAACTCTAGCTTTGTCATTACTGAAATAAGCTTCTCTTGAGTAGTTATCAGCATCAACTTCTCCCGACCTTTCCTGCTCAAAGCATTTGCAACTACATTCGATTTGCCCGGATGATAAAAGATCTCACAATCGTAAGCCTTTATCAATTCCATCCATCTTCTTTGATGCATATTCAGGTCCTTCTGTGTAAAAATATACTTCAGACTTTTATGGTCTGTGTAGATTTCACATTTCTCTCCATAGAGATAATGTCTCCATATCTTAAGAACAAATACTACTGCAGCCAATTCCAAATCATGAGTCGGATAACCTTTCTCATAATCCTTCAGTTATCTTGATGCATACGCAATAACTTTGCCGTTTTGCATAAGAACAAAACCCAATCCCTTATGTGAGGCATCACTATACACCATAAAATTTCCTGTTCTATCTGGTAATGACAATACAGGTGCCATGCTTATATTCTTCTTCAAATCCTAAAAACTTTCTTCACATTTCTCCGTCCAAACAAATTTTACAGTTTTCCTTGTCAAATTTGTTAATGGAGTGGCTATCTTAGAAAAATCTTGAATAAATAAATCTATAATAGCGGCGGCGGTCCCAAGATACTCCTCACTTCCGACGGTGTTCTTGGTTGTTCCTAATTGATCACAGCTTCCACTTTTGATGGATCAACTAAAATCCCATCTTTGTCAATCACATGCCCAAGAAATTGCACACGATCTAGCTAAAATTCGCACTTAGAGAATTTTGCGTACAACTTTTCCTTTCTTAGTGTTTCAATGTCAAACGTAAGTGTTCCACGTGTTCTTCTTGAGTTTTGGAATACACCAGAATGTCGTCGATGAATACCACTACAAACTTGTCTAAGAATGGTTTAAACACCCTATTCATCAAATCCATGAATGCAGCAGGTGCATTGGTTAAACCAAAACACATCACCAGAAACACGTAATGTCCATACCGAGTTCTGAATGCTGTTCGAGGTATATCCTCCTTCCTCACTTTCAATTGGTGATACCCACTTCTCAAATCAATTTTTGAGAAGTATTTAGCAGCCTTCAACTGATCGAACAAGTCATCTATTCTTGGTAAAGGATATTTGTTTTTAATAGTGACTTTGTTTAATTCTCTATAATCAATGCAAAGACGCATTAACCCATCCTTCTTCTTCACGAATAACACTGGCGCTCCCCACGGTGATACGCTTGGTTGAATATACTTCTTGTCTAACAATTCTTGCAATTGAGCCATCAGTTCCTTCATTTCTACTGGAGCCATTCTGTACGGGGCCTTCGATATCGGTGTTGTTCCCGACACTAAGTCGATCACGAACTTAATCTCTCTATCAGGCGGAAGTCTTGGAAAATCTTTTGGAAACACATCCTTAAATTCCATCACCACTGGTATCTCTTCCAGTTTCACATTCTTCTTCTGAGTATCGACTATGTAAGCTAAATAGCCCACACAGCCTTGACTCAACAATTTCTTGGCCTGTATAATCGTCAGACATTTCATTTGTCTAGGCGACTTGCTACCATAAAATACTACCTTTGACGGGGTCATAAGGTTTACACACTTCTTTTGGTAATCAATTACCGCTCCATATTTGAACAGCCAATCCATTCCCAAAATAACATCAAACTCTCCAAGTCTAATCGGAATCAAATCTACCATCAAGATATTCTCCTTAATGTTCACCCTACAGTTCTTGTATACGAATCTAACAGGGATTACCTCCTTATTCGCAATTTCTATGTTCAAAGGGAAATTCGGTTCTTCTCAGGCAATTCTAACCTCTTAGCAAATTCATCGAGAGATAAATGAGCAAGTAGCTTTTGAATCAAATAATACATAAGCATTTATATCATTGATGGGATAATAATACGACACCACATCTTTTGATTGCTGACATCTTCTTGCAGTCGTATTGAAGGTTCTAGTTGTGGGTTTGTTTGATCTTTGTAGGTCAATGAATGGCCCATGTACCTCCATTGTTACCTCCATTGCTTACGGTTGTCACTCCGTCCTTCTTCTTAGGGCATTCACGAGCAAAGTGATCCTTGGATCTACACGTGAAGCACACGTTCTTCTTTGGTTGAGTGCAATTTGGAGCGATGTGACCCTCCTGACCACAATTGAAACATACTCGTTTCCCCATCAAGCACGCACCCTTGTGAAACTTCCCACATATAGCACATGCTTCAAATTTCTTGTTTTACTGGTTACCCTGCTGGTTTCCAGCACCCACATTTCCATTCCACTTCCTCTTCAAGTTGTTGTTGTTGTTGTTGTTGTTATTGTTTCCACCACTACCACCTCCATTCTTAATCTCCACCTCATTCTTCTTCTTCTTCTGTTCCTGATTGAACTTTGTCACTGTCTCGCCCCCACCTTCAGCGAGTATTTCTTTCTCCATCACTGCTGCGAAAATCTTCAATTAGAATAGGAAACCCTCTTTGTATAACCGGGGCTTGGTCCTGTTTTCAAACCTCTTCTTCGTCTTGCGTTCGTCCGTCTTGACTTGATAAAGGTATGAACCTCGCATGACTCGTTGAATTTAGCGGCATACTCGGATACCGTCATTGTTCCCTGCTTCAGTTCCAGAAATTGCACTTTCAGCTGACCCTTGAACTCTCGGGAAAATAGGTCTCGAAGAATATCTCCTTAAACCTATCCCAGGTCATCATCCCTGGTCCTTCTCGAGTTTTATTGGCACGACACCAATAACTAGCCTCTGCTTTAAACATGAATGTTACAAAAAGCGGTCTTACGAGTCATCCCCTACCTAGCAACATGACAAACACCTTTTCTATCTCCATAATCCAAGTCCGTGTGCCTCATTTGGATTCATGGACCCACGAAATCGGGTGGTCAACCGCCTTGAACTCTTAAAGCGTTGTTCCTTGGTTACGTGGTTGATTACTGCAGCGCTCTCTGTCGATAACGTCACTAATTGTTGAACGAGGTTAGCATCAACATTGTCATTATTATTGGTTCCTTCGGTGGTTCTCTGTCGTGGTGGTTGACGTCTGGGAGGCATTTTCTGTTAAAAAAACACTCATTAGATTATTATTTAACTCCTTTAAGTAATTTCTACTTAACTTGCCTCCATAAAAGAAATAGCCACATACCATATAACACTTTAAATAAAATAAGAACTTTTATTTATTCATAACCTCTTTGAAAATATAAAACAATAGCATCACTGCTATTTACATTACTTTCCTGAACTACAAACGTTTGAGGACAACATCATCCTCATATCCCATAGGTTACATAACACTTGGGATTTATAATTTATTTAACATTTATTAATCGCATAACAACTACTATGTCCTACTAAGATACTGCTTAGCCTTACTACGTTCTTCCTCTATGATCCAGAACATTGTTCTGCGATCTAATACGTACGATGGCAGCATCTCGAACTGAATAGGATAACCCATGACCCGATCTTGAGCTCGATTAACCACGGTGTTGAATACTTTATTCATCTCTTCTATCTTCATTCTCTTTGCCTGTGCATCTTTCACTGCTATCCCGGCTCGTTGAAACATCTCCTCATATGCGTCTTCGACTCTTGCCTTCTTAGTAGCTTCTTCTTTCAGCTTGTTCTTCAGTTCTGCTATCTCCTCGATTAGTTGTTCTTTCTCTCCTTCTGTCCGTTCTAGCTTCTCCTCGACATTAGTCAGTCGTTCCTCACGATCCTGGATCTCATCGTCTTTCTGTGTCATTGCAGTCTTTTGTTCAGCTACTATCTCTTGCAATTCCTCGACTGTATCCTGAAGTTCCACGTTATGGTCGTAGACTTCATCGTATATACGAGCACCTATCGAGGTTAGTGGAGTCTCCTCGTCCTCCTCCTCGTCATCCTCATCCTCATCCTCATCCTCCCGTGGCAACTCAATGGGATCCTCCTCATTCGTCTCCACATCATCATCCTCATCTTGACCACTTTGTGACCAGCGAGGTGACTCCGTGGTGGTAGTTGTTCCCCAAATAACTTTGAATGTCGAGAGGCTCCTCCTCTATAGGCATCGAGGTCCTCCTCCCTAACTTTGTTGGATTCTCAGGCATTAGTCATCCCGACAACAAAATTTTAAGTTTTAATTATTAATCATTACTACTCGACACTCACGAGCACATAAGTTATAAACACATAAGCACATAAGTGTTTTATTATTTCTTCCTTAAAACTTGATAAGAGTTAATCACCACTATCTTTTCAAAGGTTACTTCCTAAGGCTTTTCCCCACCTAAGGTTCATAACCTAAAGCTTTGATACCAACTTGTGACACCCCCAAATCCCGGTATTTCATTACCTCAAGATTTGGTGTTCACGTAATCAAAACATTCATATCTAACTACCCAATCAGAATATATTTGAATAATAAAACCTGCCCATACAGGATTACTTTAATAAAAACATTATCTCCCAGGTTCTTTAACCTTTAATTACAATCAATCAAATGCGGAATTTAAAGTTTATTACATCACATCATCAAATAAAAGTCTATCATCATAACGATAAAGTAAAATTACAAGTCTTCATCACTTGTACATTTTTCCATTTCCTTTGCTAGTTGTAGGTTTATCTACCTTCTCAAACATAGCAATAAGTGTATAAATATGCAAGAGTGAGCAAACAAAGCTCACTTGAAATAAGAATAAATATCTTTACAACATTTGCCAAATAATAGGCTCAATAGAACTGGATGATATGTTCTATTAATATTACAACATTTTCCAAATCATAGGCTCAGTAGAACTGAATGATATATTTTATTAACGTTCTCAAACATACTACTGATGGTCTAATGACCACGAACCATGTCCATGGTTATAAGTAATCTTTCAACTTTAACTTTAACAGTCATATGACTATAAGGACTCCACGTACTTAGGGGGATCAATCCTTCGTACAATGTATTGTGCACAACCATTTCAACGCTAAGCGTAAACCCCTAAACATAGGGTTGTTCATCTCAGTATTTAGAGTACAAGTTCGCACCAAAGAAAGTTTGGTTTGGATAAGCTTTGAAGGGTAATTGAAGTTTAATAATCATCAACTAGGGAACTAGTTGAATCAACAACGCTTGATAACACAATAGTTGTTTAATAAGAACATAACTTAGAACATTTGAGAATCATAAATGAACTGATTCTACATATCAAACTCATGCTTGAAATAACTATAGAGCATAAGTATTCAATAAATTGAATAAAATGGTTAACCTTTGCTTGAACAGTAAAATAAGCTAAGGTTCGAGTCTTATAATATTAGAAATGAAATTCCTTAACGTACATTTAACTGATAGCAAGCTGGAAACTAAAAACTTGCCCAACAAGGTATTAACTCATGCAAAGAATTAAAACAGTTTAATAATAGAGGCGAGAGTTCAAAACTACGTTCATTATACTGATAATAGAACTTAAGAAACTTTATTTAGCGTAAACAAGTTAGAATGAATCAATCAATAAGAATTTCCAATAACATTAGAGTTAGAGTTTTGCTCGAATGAATTTTGAGGAACAATTGACTTATTCAATAACGAGTTAAGATAAAAAGCTTGCTCAATCAAAAGCATGAAGTTATCTGATATAATAATAGAACTAACTTTCAGCGAAAGTGTAGAGTTAGAAAACTTGTCTCGGCGTAAGCTAAAATATTAAAACTCACGTTCACCTATACACAGTATTAAAACCACAACATCTATTAGACATACCAATATTCACTCTTCAATATAAAACGCATTACTAGCTAAACTTGTTATTTTAGCACAAGTCTTATGCTACCATTTACATTTCAGAATTCCCAAGTGTTAATCATCACAACACTTAACTAACGTTCATTGTATAAACTAAGTTATCATATTACGCGTTTTCGATTTACTAATCATTTTGGCAACTTTGATTTTACTAACCACAATTCACTATGTTATGTTAACCTTAACATTACACATTTAACATGCTAACATAATTTCAGACCATGTTATGACGCTTTCCCAAATCTGCAGAAATAGCAGAAGTCGTAATCTCAAACCGTAGGTATGGTATGCAATTTGCCATCATGAAAGGCTTGGGGGCCAAGCAATTTGCGTTTTGCGTTTTTTTGCTTTGCCAAGGCATTGCACTTCGATTGTTCGATAGACGTAGACATGGCATGAATAGTAGCCGTTTTTAGCCCAACAAACATAAATTTCACCCAATATACAGTAATATCAACACGTAAAATAAATATAAAACTATCATAAACATGTTTGCTAACATTTACAACCAATTAACACAATTTATCAACAACTAAAACTATTTTAATTTCTCAGTTTTCATGTTTTTTCATAAAAACTCAATTTTCTTGACATTCATCCTAAAAATCATCACTGTGAATTCAATATATGATCAAATCATCTCATTCACATTACGTTATGCTCGTATCTCATTAAACTAACATATAAAAGCTTCAATTTATAATTTCACACACTAATTGGCCATTAAAATTGATACTTACATAGCTACATATGAAAATATATATATATATACTTACAAAATTTCTACTGATATCCGAAATTAGCATGAATTTCTCGTTTAAGCACAACCTCCAGTCATCATATACTCACATAATCACAAGTAATCCCATTGTATAGCAACGATTCAACGATTTGAAATTCACAGATTATATAATAGTTTGCCGTAATACTCATAAGCATATATAATATCCAAGTTGTAGAACATACCTTCAATTACCAATACAATCGCTGTCAATTACTGGAATTGCTATGAAAATTCTTAAGACTCTCTTTCAATTTTCTCTGAAGCTCTCACAAAACTCAGCACTCTCAAACTTGGAAATATAATGCGTAATAAGAAAATCAACTGATATTCAAGCGCAAGAATAAAACTGATAACTTAATACTACTAATTGCAAAATCAGTTACTAACGTATATAATATAAATATATTGTATTTATTATTTTAATTTTTTTTTTTTTTATTTAATTTCAAAAACTAGAAATCCCAAAAGCCATAAGGCTTTTTTGGCAAAAACTCTTTAAATTTTAAAGAATTAATATATTAAGCCTTGTTTGGATAAAACTAAATTAAAACTACTTTAATTTATTTTAATAACTCCTTATAATATAGTTATTTGTCACACTATATTTAATTAAGTTTTCATACTTAAATTAATTCATTCAAATAATAATTTATTAAATAAATTATTTAATCACATAACTCCATACAAATAATTAATTGTTACATTGAAATATCAATATAATAATAATTTCCTTAATTCATTAATTATTTATTTAACAAATAATTAGCAAAATAAAATTAAATCACTTAAACAAATATTTATTCAACGATAAACACATCCATTAAATATTTATATAATTCAATAAATATTTAATATTATAATTAAAATTCTAGAATGTTACATGTAATGTTGTTCTTGGGAGTCCACAATCTTTATAGTGATTTCCCATCTTTCAATGATTTTTATAATCAAATGAAAGTGCCACAACATATGTTGAGATCCAAGATGAGACTTAGAAACTATTCTTAGTCCTGTAATGAACTTTTCATCCAAACAATCAACTTGTAGCTTCATTTATAGCTATATACCTTGTCTTTATTACTTAACCAACAACTCTTTGTTGTTTGGAATCTTTCTAATTTCACTGCACCACTGTTCAAGGTAACCTTTTACCTTAAAGTGAATTTTCTGTCGTCTTGGTCTGTTTGAAAAACTTGAGTCTGTTAAGCCCCTTAGTTTTAATTTAGACCCACCATGAATATGATCACATCCTTAGTGTCGGTTAAGTACTTTAAGATATTTTTCACTGTCTTACAGTGATCTTCTCCGGAATATGACCGATCAACATCAAGTCTCGTATATTTCATTGTATGCATGATTGTCACTCATGCGATCTCTCTTTTCAGGAGTCTATGGGAACTATTGAGAGAGATACACTCCATGTGTCATCAACATGAGACATTTCTTGGAGTTTTCCATGATAAACGACTTTAGCATCAAATGAATATACGTTCCTTGGGTTAAGTCGAGCATCCTCTTGAATCTATCTATATATATTTGTATCCCCAATTAAGATACTCTTCCCAAATTATCTATGGAGGAATGTTTAGACAACTTTATCTTTACTGATTGTAGCATTGGAATGCCATTCCTTGTCCGTAGTATATAACCATATAATACTAGGAATGTCACGACACTCCCACTAACCCTTTTGTACACACTAGGTTGATTCTTGTTTTTGATAAAATCAAACTCTTTTGACTGTCTCATAAAAACGAATGTTCCATATTTGAGAAGCTTGCTTCAATCCATTTCTTTGAGTCCTACAACTCTTACCTCATCGTATGTAACTGGATCATCATCTTCTATGATACGTACCTCATCAACATCATCCATGATGAATCCATACCTCCCAGGTATCTTCCGTATTATTCCAGATTTATAATTCGGTTGTGGTACAATAGTTCTATCTATATGCTCCTCTTATTTGACTTATAGTGTTTTGTGGTTCTTGAACTCTTCAAGACTCTATTATCCTCCCACTAGCCCCTTCAATGATAAACACCTTTATCTTAGAAGAAAGCGTGTTTCGCAATAAACACATTTTTGCTAAGTAGGATTATAGAACATATACCCTAAACTTACTTTAGGATGTCCCACAAATCTGCACTTGTCAAATCTTGTCCCAAGGTTATCATTTGAAACCTTTTTTCACATAAGTTGGACAATCCCTTATCTTAACATACTTAAGATTAGGAATCCTTCCTGTCCATAACTTTTATGGAGTCTTGGGGCTAGATTTTGAGGTCACCTTTTTTCGTAGATATGCAGCCATTTCTAGGGTATGACCCCAGAAAGATACTGGAATTTCGGTAAAATCATTATGGACCGTACCATGTCCAACAAAGTACGATTTTTCCTTTCAGATACATCAATCAAATATTGCGTATCAGGAGACATCCATTATGAGAAAACTATTTGAGATGATCTAGAAACTTATTGCACAAGTATTTATTCCTTGACCAGATCAAAGAATCCTAATACTTTGTCAATTTGTTTCACTTCTGAATTCTTTGAACCTTTCAAATAATTCACACTTGTATTTCAGCAAATACACACATTCAACTCTTTGAATGATCATATCCTTTTCTTAAACTAGTTTGTTCAATTTACAAAATAATTTTTTCACGTAAGTCAAGTATACAAAATCTATTAAGTAATATTCCAGTTCTATACAAAACATTATTATTATAAATAGAACAACAATTGTTCTTTAATATAATATCAAAGATTTCATTTTCCAGCAACAAAATGGAAATAATGTTTCTAACAAGAACTGTAATACAATAACAACTTATTGACTTAATAGACTTGCCAGTAGGCAATGCTAAAAAATAAGTTCATATGGCTAATGTAGCAACCTTTGCTTCATTTCTCACACATATGATTACTTATCTTTGTTTAGCTTTCTACTTCTGCTTGGTCCCTTCATAAATCTATATTTATGATAACCAAAGCCGGTATCCAAAACCCAAGTAGAACCTTGTCTTAAAGAAAAATTTATTTCAATAATGAACAAAAAAACTATACTTGTAACCGAAGCTTCACTAAGCTTCTTCTGGTTAGCCTCTACAAGATGCTTCTTGTTGTTTCCTTTCCAGTGTCCAGGCTTATTACAGTGGAAGCAAACTCCTTTGATATCCATATCAATTTTGTTCTTATTATCCTTTATTTTTGCCTTTCTATTTACCTTCTTTGAATCGTTCTTCTTTTCAGAAGATCATTTGGCCCCTACCAGTAAGACTTGGTCTTTCTTGGTTGGAAAGTGACTCTCAACATTTTTCAACATGTTAAGCGAATCAGCGAAGCTGATATCTAGCTTGTTCATATGAAAAAATTACAACAATTGTGAAAGGAGTCCGGGAGTGAGTACAAGATCAAATCTTGGCTCAACTCTCCATCCATAAAAAAACCTGTTGTCCTAATTGATCAATCAAATTGATTATGTTAAGGATTTTTGTTTGTACTGTAGTGTTATTGGTCATTCTAGATCGGAAGAGCTACTTAGATATCTGATATCTATCAGCCCTACTTTCCTCAACATCAACTACTTGATGTGCAGGAGTATAGTAGGAGCATCCATAGTTTGATGCTGACGCTGAAGCTCGTTACTCATGGATGCGAGCATGATACATTGAGCCAACTGTGCATCATTTTGCCACTTTCTAAAAGTAGCAATCTCTTCCTCAGAGGCATTATTTGCAACCATTGCAGGAAAGACGTATTAAGGACATAAGATAGCTTTTCAGCCATGAGAACTATTCTCAAATTTCTTAACCAATCTGAGTAATTCAGTTCGATTAATTAACATCTAATATGTTTCGTAGTGATAGTAATTTAGACATTGTAAAATTCTGTAAATGAATTTGTTCTAAACAACATTTTAGCATACATTCTTTTATTAATTACCAAAATAATTTAGGTCTTGTTTAAAATTGGTATCTCCCACTATTTTCATCAAACTATATTACCCTCACTTATATAGTTCGGTAAAATCTAATTAAAGATTTGTTAGTGAGAATAAGGATCTCATTTTAAATGTATATAGCCTTGTGGTGACACAACAAACTATATATAAATAACTAGGTAGACAACTATTGTCAATTACATCATCACGTAACTCCTTTTATTTTGCCTCTTAGATTATTTTGATCAAGTGGTGGCATATCCGAATCAAAATTATCCAAGTTAAGTCCAACACAGCACTTCCATATATTCAAGAAAGAAAAACATTGTCCTTGTGGTGACACAACAAAATAATATTGTTTAATTTTCTTTATAAGCATCAAATGTGATAAAATTAACATATCAAAGAATTAAGATAAGCCTTGTGGTGACACAACAAACTTATAATAATAAATTGATACTCTATCATTTTTATTATGCTATAATGCGACGTTCGATATTTCAAATATCTTTGAACGTTACAACTTAATATAAAATATTTGAGGGGTTTGTTATTAATTAATTTGTCTCATCTTGTTTAGCGCGCATTCGCATATATATATATATATAAAATACGCGTCATATTAATTAACATGCGAAGCATGTTTGCATAATATAATATATATAGTATAAGCATGCACATATAGAATACTATATTCTACCCGCATTGATTATGGACTTTTATTCTAGTTTGATTCACTAGAGCCACCAAGTGAACCAAAAGGTCAAACCCTAGGGGTGCAAGAATTAATATTTAAATATAACTATTACATTTAAACCCGGGCTCAATTACAAACGGGTCTTCAAGCGCTCCTTGATCTACAATTCTTCAAAATTAATTCTAAAGATTCCTATTACAAAACTATTTAAAATAAATAGAAACCTTGATCAACAGTCAAGGGGAAGTACATAGGAGAGAGATAGAATTTACATTAAAAAAAATTAGAGAAGACGAGGTACGCAGACCCTATTTAATAAAATTCATACATTCATGCATCCAACTAAAATAAATCTAATCACATTGGTCAATAGGTCATAATCAATCCTATTTATTATCATACACATCACCATATGCATCAATAAATAACATTCATCTCATGAATAATAAACATGCAATATATATATTGATATTATTTAATGGGTAAATTTAGTTAGATAAAATCTAATTTTGAATCAAAATAAACTCCTTTATTTTAATCCAAATTTAAATCAAAATAAATCTCTTTTATTTTAATTTATCCAATTTTGAATAAAATAAACTATTTTATTTTAATCAAATTCTTTAATCAAAATAAACTCATTTATTTTAATTAATTATGGAATCTAATTCCAAGTAAAAAAAACTTCTTTATTAAAAGAAACACGGATTCTCTTTCCTATTCACAAATAAACTCTTTTATTTTCAATAATATGAAATCTTATTTCATATCTAAATAAACTCTTTTATTTAAGGAAATACGGATTCTCTTTCCTATTCACAAATAAACTCATTTATTTTGAATGATATGAAATCTTATTTCATATTAAAATAAACTCCTATATTTAAAGAAACATGTAATCCAATTTCAACTCCAATTAGTAATCATGTAATCCAATTCCAACTCTAATTAGTTAGTATGAAATTCTAATTTTAAAATTAAAAAAACCTTTTATTTTAATATTAAAATAAACTTTTATTTTAAAATTAAAATAAACCTTTTATTTTAAAATTAAAATAAACTTTTATTTTAATTATAAAATAATTAAGAATATTATATATATATATAATATGTAAAAGTATTCACCGAAATCCTGCAACATGTATCACGCGAATCACATATATAATATATATATATATATATATATATATATATATATATAACTAGGAGATACAGGATGTCACAGGATGTCCAGATGACTTATATAAACTATATATATAAATATATCATATATAATCCGATTAAGGACGAGACTAATAAACCAAGCTGTGAAACACGGAAGTAATCAAATAAAAACAGACTTCTTCGAATGTGCAGGTTCGGTACTAGTGAGGTCACAGTATCGTTATTTATTATTTTTTTAAAAATAAATTTTATACAACAAAGTAATGCCCAATTAAATTATTCTAAACACATATTAATATATATATATATATATATATATATCAAATTAAAATAATTAATAATTCGCATAAAGGTTTGACTCTGATACCACTGTTAGGTTTGTAATATTCATGAACGCAATCAAATTGCAAAAAATAAGTTGAAGCATGAAAAATCAGAGTTTTAAATTTTTTACAAATCATATACCCGGATCATCCTTTATGCACAATTATTAATTAAACGAAAAGATAAAGAATGAGAATCATACCCTTGAAGATTCAAGCTTCCTCAGGTACAAGTTCACCTCCAATCTTTTTCGCGTTCAACTTGAATCCATCGGGTTTGGTTCCTTCCTTTGATCAACGTTAGCCACCCAAGTGTTGGCCTCTAGAGGTGATCCACCAAGGAAGAAGAAAGATTCAAGAAGATGGGTGTTTGGCAAAACCCTAATTTTTCTATCTCTCATAGAAAAGAGCGTACTCTCCCAACTATTGGAATTAGGTCTGTTGTGAAAAAGTCAACAACAACTTACACCCATAATAAGACTCCTCTTATTTATAGATGTGGACAACTCTCCTAAACAATTAAGAAATTGAGTTTTTTTATTTTAATTAATTAAATTCCTTTAATTAATTATGCTCCCAATCTTATTAGGAATAATTAATTAAAATCTTTTAATTAATTTAACCTCCTAACCTTATTAGGATTATATGAGAGTACTTTTATTAATTAATTTTCAAACTCCTTTAGAAATTAAATAATAATAGTAGTAATAATAATAATAAGACTCCTCTTATTAATTTATATTTATTATTTACAAAATATTAAATAATAAATATTAAGCTATTTAATTTATTCCATCACCATAGATTAAATTAAATATACTTAACTTATTATTACGATTATGTCATTTGCTTCTTAAATAATTATTTTTCCTTTTATGGTGTGACCCATTAGGTTCTCCATATTAAACCGGTTGTGAATAAATCAATTAGAATAATTCTAATCTTATATAAATAAATAAATTAAACTATTAATTTATTTAAATAAATAATATTTATTCTATAATAGGGATAAGCCTCCCTAGCGATTAACGACTTTTCAGATAATATAGATTTCAACATTAATAATAAAAGAACTTTTGAGTAAATAGTTACCGTACAATTCAATCCTTCCACCATACTTCCCAGTTAAATATAAGACATGGAATTATTGTCAAGTCTTATTTTATTTAATTATATGTATTTCGACTCTTAAATGCACAACTCCAAATAATGCAAATTAGAAACTCATTTCTAATTTCATTCCGCCTTGGTTGTTATTTATCGAATCACATAGGACATTTCTCTTCTTTTACTAGAAGTGGTAGATTCTTTATTGATCATACATTATCTCAATGTACAACTTATTATACACAAGCATACCCTTTGATATACCCTAAGGGTCTTAAGGAATAAGTCAAAGTATAGCTCATCATCATACACAAGATACTATGATGATCTCAAGTCCAAGGATCACTTCAGACTACTATTACTACAGAATTCCTATCGATGCAGACAAGTAAAACTCCATTAGGTATTCCTTAGCGAGCCATGCGTTCAAATGAACTTATTCTCTAATAAGCACCTACATACTTGCTTTAGTGTTTCCACACAAATGATCATGAGATAAATCATCCTCATCCAATGAGCAAGCAACGTATGTACTAATCTATCCGGATTTACTAATCTCCAATTTAGTAATCCAACGATTGTGAACTATTTTAGTTTTTAGCTTTCTAAGAATTTAGATCTCATTAGAATGATCATCATCATTATTCTAAAAGCATTGCTTAAAACTATAGGTTTATCACATATTATAAAGCAACATCATGTAGATAATTAAAAGCCTTTAATAAATGAATACTTTTTATTAATAAATGAATAAGATTGTTACAAAGTATATGCTTTATCATCAAACATGATTGGCTTATGTGCATACTACTTTCAAATACTCCTAAAACGGACACATCACATAGCATGTAACATTTCCATATTCCCTAAGACTAAACTACGCAAGTCTTGTTGTAGGGAAGTAATTGGTCATACTTCCCGTTCAAAGTCCAAAAAGGCATTAAGCCCACAGTCAGACATGGCTACAAGTGCCCCACCTAATCTTACTCTTGTCTCTCAAGAGGAGTTCGAAGGATTAAGGAATAAGATAGCAGAATTAACTGTCTTTCTAAAAGAACAAAGTAAAAACACTCGAGGCCAGATAATGCCTACTCAACTAGAGTTATTCACTCCAGGGGGCAATCAGAGTATTGGCAAAAATATGGAAACCCAGATACCTGAACCTCATTTTAATAAAGGAACAAACAAAACCCCTGAAATCATAAAACTCAAGTATGATCAATCAAAGGGACTGGAAACTATGGAAGTGTCACCTATTCAGATCTCTGTATATTCCCAGGGGCTCGATATCCTGACAAATTCAAAATCACAGAGTTTGAAAAGTACAATGGGGCAGGTACATTGGCGAACTGGGGTCTTATGCAAAAGATGAAAGCCTCAGAATGCAACTTTTTCAAAAGAGTCTCACTGGAGAGGCTAAAGCCTGGTATGCCCAACTTGATAATGCCAAAATTCACAATTGGGAAGAATTGGTTCACGCCTTTCTAAATCAGTACAATTTTCAGTCACAAATGACATCAGATCGATACCAAGTGACTAAAGTTAGAAAGCAAAGTATTGAATCATTCCGAGAATATGCCCAAAGATGGAGACATCTAGCAACACAAGTTATTCCATCAATGACAGAAATTGAGATGGTAATGATGTTTATTGATATCCAAGAGGCTTCTTACTATGAGAGGATCCTAGCAGGAATAGGAAAGCCATTCTCGAAAATGATCAAACACGGCGAAATGGCAGAGATGGGCCTGAAGGTAGGAAAGATTAAAGACTTCACTGCCTTGGAAGCAGTCGCCAAACATATACAAACTGGCAAGTATGCAAGCGATCCCAAGGGAGTACCCGATAAAGGCAATGAAGATGTATCCCTTGTTGTACAGGGGCAAGCTAGTAGACCAAACTACAGTCCCCCCATTTGGAAAAAGAAAGACAATCTGCCATCTCAACAACAAGCTGCATTCAACCAATGCCAGGATAGAAAAAAAAATTTAAAGAACGGAAAATCGGATGTTCACTCCACTGGGCGATTCCCTTGAAAATGTATTGGCGATATTAATGGATCACAAGAAAATTATCGAACTGACTCCACCTCTAGAAAAGAAATTATATGAAATTGTTACGAAAATGAAATTAACTGAATATTATTAGTTAATTTAATATTATGAAATAATATAATTTGGTTATTATTCATTGTTGGCAGTGGAATTGTTATGAATTAAATCTCATAAATAATGTGAGTATTCACTTAATTAAAATAGTGAATTAATATAAATATATTTGTTTTAATATAATGAGAGGGTAATATATTACATATAAATGTAAAACGTTTATGTAATGGCTTAATATATTACATTTGGTTGTGTTTAATGTAAATTAACTATGAGAATGAGAAGGACCAATATAATTATAAATAAATATTGGTGTTTGAATTAATGAATTAAATAAATATTTAAGTTGTGATTAAAGGAATGGATTAAATTAACTGTCTTGGGACAATTTATAGAAGGAAAGAAATTGATTTATTATACATAATAATTGTATAATTTATTAAAATAATTAATAGAATAAATAATAGTTATTTTAATGAAATGTTTATTATTTTACATAGAGGTGTGACGCACCCAAAATAGGTATACATCACCCATCCTGAGTCGCCAGATACATGGTACAGAACTGAACTACAAACTTAATTATACAACTGTCGGGCAATATACGACAAAACATAGCTGAGAGTTTGAACAAGAATATTGTCTTCTAGACAATATCCACACTCAATGGAGTCCTCATTACATTTATTGTCACACTATTTAACAGAACAGTGAGGACTACTAATGCTATCATGTGGATCGTCACTCCGTTCCCCGACTCGTCCCAACTATATTCTCATTTCCTGAAGATAACAGTGAAAGAAAAGGGTGAGCTCAACTAGCCAAATAAGAAATATTATGACTAAGATAATGCAGAATAAATTATCCTTAGCCTTCAACAGTATAACAACTGATAGAATATAATAGGCAACAAGTTTTAGATCAACAACTGCAGCAGAAATAAGCAATCCATTAGAAGAGTCAAGTATAGCATACAGTATACTATCTTTTATGATTTAAAAAGTTTTTAATCAATTTTATCGCTGAGACTCAGCTTAATAAATAAACCACATCATCGAATCATCCCTGCACCACGACCAAGGATATTCATGTAATCATCAATGGTCATGATTATACCGAATAATCCCTAGTCATAATCATACCAACAACTGTCCACTAATGAACTACAGGCCAATGAGGAATTTTACCACATCATTTGTTACATTACGGTCATGATTATACCGAATAATCCCTGGTCATAATCATACCAAGTCAATCTATGCACGTAAGCCAAAGATGACTTTCATCACAATATAAACATGAGGATGATGACAATGACATAATAATTCAATAAAACAAGTTCATGGATAAATTTTAAAGATTTATAATTTATATTATCCAGAAATCAATAACGTCCAAATTGTCAACATGATACTGCTTTGTGGGATAAAATTCAAGAATAATATTCATGTACAAAAATAATTTGGACAGAAAAGAAATATATTTTTTGGGTGAATAATACCCCGTGAATAGTACTTCAGGAATAGTACCCCGACACGAAAAGTGTCCCGAATACCCGAGTGAATGATACTAGAGTAAATAGTAATCGGGTGAATAGTAACCCGTGAATAGTAACTCGTGAATTGTACTCCGGCACAAAAAGTACCCCGAATATTCGAGTGAATAATACTAGAGTGAATAGTAATCGGGTGAATAGTAACCCGTGAATAGTAACTCATAAAAGAAAAAATACCAACAAAAATGATATTTCATGACGAGTACAAAAGAAATGATATCTTATACAAGTATAATAGAATATACGAAACTGCAAATGGATTTTCACCCGCCATACGGTAATCCACGTAGAAAGATTATTTCCACAATTTAATAAAGAATGAATACGAAGGATCATTCACCATGCATGTGGTAATCCACATAGACAGGTCATTCCAACATAATAATAAAGAATGGAACCAAGTCATACGTAATCCGCACAGACAAGATATTTCAATAGAATAATAAAGAACGGAATCCGGTCATTCGTAATCCGCACAGACATGATATTCCAACAGAATAATAAAGAATGGGATAACAACAGAATTCACCAGGCATGCGATAGACCGCACAGACATGTTATTCCAACAGAATAATAAAGAATGGAATAACAGAAGAATTTTACCATGTATGTGGTACTTTGCATAGACAGGTTATTCCAACATAATAATAAAGAATGGAATAACAACATTTACGAGTATTGAAAGAAAATAACTCTCTTCATGAATACGAAAGAATAACACCATTATGTAAGACCCCGAATTTTATGAAATAAAAGTATTCAATTTTTCTTATAATTACTATTCAGTAAATGGTTAAATTGATAAAAGTTAAAGTTAAGGGTGATATATGAATTTTTTTTTAAATATGCAAGTGGTTATAAAATACTCATTTCTATCGGGGAATATTCGTTTGGTCGTGGAATATTCTTCTACCGTCGGGAATATTAAATACGATGGCGCGACCATTTGTGGGCCCCATAATGAGAATAAGCGCCGGATGAAGAAAATGACAAAAAGGAGTTTTATAAATAACGGCGTAGTTATTACCAATTAACACTATTGGAATACCCGATGGTTAAAATACGAGAATACGCGTTGTTGCACGACAAGAAGACTTGGCAGTATTGCACCAATTATTGATTCTTACGTAAGAAGGCACTACTCAATAATTGTTACAAGAATTCTTTATCAAAGATTTTATTGATTCAATAATTGCTGTGTTGATATTTTATATTACTGTTGTTTTAATAATTGTCACTACACAGTATTTTCCATTATCGAAGCAATAATTCATATTATCTGAATAATATTATTAGATAACATTATTGGCAATGTCTAGAAAGTTCTGTCTAAGGAGAGGTTTGGTCACCTAATTGCGCTTTTGAAGAAGGAGAAATTCTTATTGAAAGCCCCTCTTTCTTAGGAAGCGCCTGGTTGTCAGTATTGTGATTCTGTAATATTATTTGTGAATAATTAATTATTGATTTATATGATGAGGAAAATATTCATTTTATGTGTGTGACGCCCCCAAAATTAGGTATACGTCACCCATCTTGGGTCGCCACTTACATGGTACATAAATTCAAATACAACTTACTAATATAAGCTGTCGTGTACAATACGACAAAAAGCGTGAGTTTGAATACAAATATTGTCTACTAGATATTATACAAACTCAAAAGGAGTCCTCATTACAACTATTATCACACTATTTCACGCGAATAGTGAGGACTACTAATGCTATCCTCGGACCATTACTTCGTTCCCCGACTCGTCCCGGCTATGTTCTCATTTCTCAAGAGAAACGGTGAAAGAAAGGGTGAGCTCAACTAGCCCAAGAAGAAATATTATGACTAAGATAATGCGAGAATAAATTATCATTAGCCTTCTCAATGTTGTTAAACCGATAAAATACAATAGACAAACCGGTTTAAGCTGCGGTGAATTAGCAATCCATTAAAAGAGTCAAGTAGAGAATAAAGTCTACTATCTTTTAGGTTTTAAAAGGTTTTCATCAATTTTTTTTATCGCTGAGACTCAGCTTAATAAATAAACCACCACATATAATCATCCTTGTACCACGGTCAAGGATTTTCATCAAATTATCAATGGTCATGACTATACCGAATCACCCCTGGTCATAATCATACCAAAAACTATCCATCACTGCATTACAAGCCACTGAGGACTTTTATCACATCATTTATAACAAGCCATGATTATACCGAATGATCCCTGGTCATAATCATACTAAGTTCATCTATGCACGTAAGCCAAAGATAACATAATATATCATGAGGATGATGACAATGACATAATAATTCAATAAAACAAGTTCAAGAATTATTTAATCCATGAATTATTAACGTCAAATTGTCAACATGATACTATTTTGTGAGAGTAAAATTCAAGAATGATCGGAAGAATATTTCCATGAAAAAATACTGGATGAAACGCAAATATCAAGGATATTCCACTAATTTCATGGAGTATAGAAGTCAAAGTTTTAACCAACTGGATATAATAAAGAATGGAATAACAAAAGAAATCACCATGCATGCGGTAGATTGCGATAGACAAAAGTTATTCCAACGAGAATAATAATAACGGAACCCAGTCGGGGTGAAATTCACACAAGCTGGGATGTTCCAACAGAATAATAAAGATGGAACCGGATCCGGTGTAAAAACACATGATAGGATATTCCAATGGAATGATAAAAGCGGAACAGTCGGTGTAAAACACATGAGCAGGATGTTCCAACAGAATAATAAAAATGGAACTAGGTGGGTGTAAAACACATGAGGACGAGGATGTTCAAATGAATAATAGAAGAATGTCACCAAGTATAGGGTAAATCAGCGTATACTGAGTTATTCCAATGTAATAATAAGCAATGGAATAACATAAGGATTTCACCAAGTATAGGGTATGCAGCGTACACGAGGTTATGTATAGGGTATGCCACTTTTACAAAGTTATTCCAATGTAATAATAATGAATGGAATAATGAAGTTCTCTTCAAGAAGAAAGAATAACACCCTTACCGTAAAAAAGAATGAATATAGAAGTAGTGAAGTAGCGAATATACTCTTCTTCTTTCATAATTTTTTCTCTATAGCTTCTTTCTATAATTTCTCTCTCTAGAGTTTCAATGAATTAGTAAGAAAATAATGAAGGAATGAGCTTATTTATAGGAAAATGGAATGCATAGTAACTAATCCATGAGCGGTCAGATTGATTTACTTTAATCGACGGTCCATATTTAAAGAAAATCTTTTAAATAAAATATAATATATTCTATTTATATAAAAACATTTTACTATGCAAACACTATGCAATACTATGCAAAACACTATGCAAAACACTATGCAACACTATGCATAATAAAATATAATATATTCTATTTATAGAATAACTTTAATAAAGTATTCTATTTTATATAAAAGATGTTTTACATTTTATTACGTTAATAATAAGAATAAAACAAAAGCGTCATTATCGCTATAATAATTCATATTATTAATCGACAATAATGGAATCAAACCGGTGACTTCTCACATAAGCATCAATAATCAATACCAGTATGTTACTTATGCAACCACACGTATTCATCGTACTTTTACTACTGAGTAGTTCAACGGTAACCACAGTAAAACTTCCGCCGTTATTTTAATAAAATATTTTTGTCGTTTTCTCAATCCAACAATAATTACATTGTAGGGTCCACCAATGATTGAGTAGTTATCTGAATATTCCCGCTAAAACCGAATATTCCCAGACCAATCGAATATAATATAACCACTTGCATACTTTGCAAAATTTATAAATACTACCCACAACTATAATATTATCTCAAATTCACACCATAATATTAAAAATTATTTCGACAAAATTTAAATCTTTATTAATAAAATCTGGGGTCTCACAATCTCCCTCCTTATGGAATTTAAGCCCTCGAAATTAGTGCGATACTGGTATGATAAAGAGATGAGGATACCTTGAATACCTTTATCGTTTAAAATATTAAATTCATCTTTGAAAATCGCCAAAGCTATTCATTAACAATTCATCTTTGCACTACAAAGCTAAAGATATACAAATCAGAAAACCAATAATCTTTGAGACAGCAATTAATAATAGTATCACGACCATGAATTATCCATGCACTCTTGGCTAAGGATATTTCGTGTTTTCAATTACTGATCATGATTATACCGAATAATCCGTGGTCATAATCATACCAAGTCTATCAATGCACTACGGCCAAAGATGACTTTTACCACATCCATGAATTAATATTTCATTGCTGAGACTCAGCTCAATAATTAATCCATATCATCGAATCATCCCTGCACTACAGGCCAAGGATATTAGTATCACGACCACGAATTATCCATGCACTACGGCCAAAGATAATCGTGTATTCATTAGTATCACGACCACAAATTATCCATGCACTACGGCCAAAGATAATTGTGTATTCATTAGTATCACGACCACAAATTATCCATGCACTACGGCCAAAGATAATTGTGTATTCATTAATATCACGACCACAAATTATCCATGCACTACGGCCAAAGATAATTGTGTATTCATTAGTATCACGACCACAAATTATCCATGCACTACGGCCAAAGATAATTGTGTATTCATTAGTATCACGACCACAAATTATCCATGCACTACGGCCAAAGATAATTGTGTATTCAATTACAAGTTATGATTATCTTAGAACAATCCTCGGTCATAATCATACCAAGTCCATCTATGCACTACTGAGCCACGATGACTTTCAACATAATATAAGCATGAGGATAATGATATAAAGAATCAATCAAATGAGATAAAGGATAAATATTAAACATTTATAATATAATTTATCCAAGATTCAAGAATATCCCCATGTTTTCAATCACTTAATAATCTCATAATCTAATATCATTAATATTATAACAATATTTTAATCACTTCTTAAATTTATAAACAATTTATCTTAATTGTTTACGCTTTACCATATAATGCATTTAATCATTCAAAATGCCATACTCATAAGATATCATCACCAATTATCAAATCTCTCAAAAATATGCATATACTCTATATAGGATTCTTTAGCCATAAACTCCTATTTTCAACTTTGTTACTTCACATAACATATTTAACTCATATGTTCAGTAACTAAACTATTTTCATGAAAATACCAAATTAGTCCCAAAAATATTTCTTTTCTGGGATTTAGCATAATATAGTCCCATGATGAAAATATATTTTTCTCGGAATTTTTAAAATTCATTTACTATTTTTCAAAAATCAATTTCTAATTAATTTCTTAAGAAATTAGCTACCTCAAGTTTAACTCCAAAAATTCCCAAATCTTGGCAGGACCTTACACATGTTAACGTGAGCTTCTAGTTTAAATTTCATGGTCATCGGAGTTATAGAACTCCGGTTATAGAGTTTTTCGTCGGAAAAACCTAAATATTGAAATAGTCATAACTTGCTCATTTTAAGTCAGAATGAGCTCATTTTTGGACAGGAGGTACTTTATACCATATACTTTCATGTCCCAAAAGGCCAGAATTTTTATCATAATTTAAGTGGCCGAAACAGCCTCTCTAAAATCATGGCAGAAGCTTTTTCGGTTTTTGCAGCTTTGCACTCCTTTGCTAAAATCAGTCCACACAAAAATCTACAACACCTTTTCCAGTAATTCCACTTGGATTAGTTAGGTAACTCGTAGATCTAACTCTAGGACTTGACCACATTCAAAAATTCAAAATATAATAAGAGATATGGTCAATTGAATTTCATGTTACGTTTTCACCAAAATCGATTTTCAACTCTTTGTGATTTCTAAGAAACTTTCATGTTTTCACATACTAACCAACATAACTCATCATAAAACTTACTAATACTTCATACACCCATGATTTTCATTATTCCAATGCTTTTATTATGACTTTCATCATAAACCACGAAGCTGCTCATTTTAGTTGAAGAAATATTTGAGGTTTAAGAAATGGGTTTTTGTACTGGGGTCAATACAAAATTCGATTTCACGCTCTAAGTAGGCTAAGAAGTCTTCAAGAATACGCCAGGAAATTTATTAATAATAGAAATATCATTCAAAACTGTGACTCTCATCCAAGACTTGGATAAGACGTCACATTGATACCAACATGTGACTTCTATCCCTTAACCTAGATAGCACCTCACAATGATACCTATAAACTTGCCATCTTCATTCACGATGTTGTCTCTGAGAAAGTCCGCTTCGGTGCATTCCACACAAGGAAGTCAACAACGAAAGGTTCGGGGCTCTTTACTTATGGCTTGATATGACAATGATTAATTTTAGGTTTTGGTTACTTTGAATTAGGTATATGAGGTTGTTATAAATATAAAAGCTAACAACCTTACGAAAAGCATGATGAGTAGTTAACCAATTGATTCCTAAAATCAAAGGCAAGTATTTTCAAAGAGATAAGATTGACAGGTAACGTGAAAGTTTCGATTTGAATCAACAAGATTTATAAACAGTGGAGGTAACGAAGGTTTCTCCCAACTAAGTTTAAACAGATAAATCAAAGTCCAATTTCTCCGGAGTCAAATTTAAACGTTGAATGCAAGCAAGAGAGATAAAATAATAGGTAGAACCGGTATCGAATACGATATAGACTTCGCAAGAGCTTATGATTAACTTACCCGTGATAATTTTATTCAGGTTCCTCGTCACGAGAAAAAAAAACGCTCTCTCTTAAACTACCGGCTTTGGCTTGTCTGGGACATCCTTTGGCATCACTATCTCAACAGGACTTGACTTCACCATACGACAAAATCGAGCTAAGTGACCTTCTCTTCCGCAATTAAAACACGCTTTGGATTTTGCGTGATGTTTGGATGGATGTGTCCCTCCCGTCGCATTTGAAAACATACTGACGGTGGTCGTTCTTCTTCCTTTGAAACGGGTGCTGATGCCGACGTCTTCACGTCATTGTTGAACCCTCTCTTCTTGAAATGTCCATTCTTATTATCTTGGCCATGATTACCACCGAAATGGTTACCATTCTTGACATGATAATTTCCCCCACGATGGTTATCATTGTTCCGATGACCGTTGCCACCGGTATGATTATTATCGTGTTGTTGGTCTTTACCTTTTGTTTGAGCTGAATCAACACTCTCATGTGCTTCATTGCTTATCTCAACATTTTCAGATGCCATTCTCAAACACTGTCACAAAACAAGGGTTAATTGACATGTAACAAATTATCCCTATATTACATTGACCAATAAAATAGCACATAAACTTAGGTAGGTCATTCTAGCGAAGGTATTCCCCGTCTCTCCTCCTAGTACTATTCTCACCTCTTAGCAGGATCATATCCTAAGCTCGATACCAACCGTGACGCCCCAAAATTAGGTATACGCCACCCATCTTGGGTCGCCACTTACATGGTACATAAATTCAAATACAACTTACTAATATAATCGTGTGGTACAATACGACAAAAATCGTGAGTTTGAATACAAATATTGTCTACTAGATATTATACAAACTCAAAAGGAGTCCTCATTACAACTATTATCACACTATTTCACGAATAGTGAGGACTACTAATGCTATCCTCTAGACCATTACTGCGTTCCCAGGCTCGTCCCGGCTATGTTCTCATTTCACAAGAGAACGGTGAAAGAAAGGGTGAGCTCAACTAGCCCAAGAAGAAATATTATGACTAAGATAATGCGAATAAATTATCATTAGCCTTCAACAAAGTGTTAAACCGATAAAATACAATAGACAAACCGGTTTAAGCTGCAAATGAATTAGCAATCCATTAAAAGAGTCAAGTAGAGAATAAAGTCTACTATCTTTTAGGTTTTAAAAGGTTTTCATCAATTTTTTTATCATTTGAGACTCAAACTTAATAAATAAACCACCACATATAATCATCCTCGTACCACGGTCAAGGATTTTCATCAAATTATCAATGGTCATGACTATACCGAATCACCCTCGGTCATAATCATACCAAAAACTATCCATCAACGCATTACAAGCCACCGAGGACTTTTATCACATCATTTATAACAAGCCATGATTATAAGAATGATCCTCGGTCATAATCATACTAAGTTCATCTATGCACGTAAGCCAAAGATAACATAATATATCATGAGGATGATGACAATGACATAATAATTCAATAAAACAAGTTCAAGAATTATTTAATCCATGAATTATTAACGCCCAAATTGTCAATACGATACTATTTTGTAGAGTAAAATTCAAGAATGATCGGGAAGAATATTTCCATGAAAAAATCTTTGGATGAAACGCAAATATCAAGGATATTCCACTAATTTCATGGAGTATAGAAGTCAAAGTTTTAACCATTTGGATATAATAAAGAATGGAATAACAAAAGAAATCACCATGCATGCGATTGCCGCATAGGCGGAGTTATTCCAATGAGAATAATAATAACGGAACGGTCGGTGAAATTCACAATCGCGGGATGTTCAATGTAATAATAAAGATGGAACCGGATCCGGTGTAAAACACACAGATAGGATATTCCAGCGAGAATGATAAAAGGCGGAACCAGTCGGTGTAAAACACATGCATGTGATGTTCCAACAGAATAATAAAAAAATGGAACTAGTGGGTGTAAAACACATGCATGGATGTTCCAAAGAATAATAGAAGAATGTCACCAAGTATAGGTAAAAACAGCGTATCTGAGTTATTCCAATGAATAATAAGCAATGGAATAACATAAGGATTTCACCAAGTATAGGGTATGGCAGATACAAAGGTTATGTATAGGGTATGCCACTTTTACAGGTTATTCCAACAGAATAATAATGAATGGAATAACAGAAGTTCTCTTCAAGAAGAAAGAATAACACCCCTTACCGTAAAAGAACTGAATATAGAAGTAGTGAAGTAGCAGAATACTCTTCTTCTTTCTATATTTTCTCTCTATAGCTTCTTTCTATAATTTCTCTCTCTAGAGTTTCAATGAATTCGTAAGAAAATAATGAAGGAATGAGCTTCTATTTATAGGAAAATGGAATGCATAGTAACTAATCCATGAACGGTCCAGATTGATTTACTTTAATCTGACGGTCCATATTTAAAGAAAAATCTTTTAAATAAAATATAATATATTCTATTTATATAAAAATATTTTACTATGCAAACACTATGCAATACTATGCAAAACACTATGCAAAACACTATGCAACACTATGCATAATAAAATATAATATATTCTATTTATAGAATAACTTTAATAAAGTATTCTATTTTATATAAAAAGATGTTTCTGTTTTATTACGTTAATAATAAGAATAAAACAAAACGTCATTATCGCTATAATAATTCATATTATTAATCGACAATAATGGAATCAAACTGAGTGACTTCTCACATAAGCATCAATAATCAATACCGTATGTTACTATGCAACCACACGTATTACTGTACTTTTACTACCGAGTAGTTCAACAAGAACTACCAGTAAAACTTCCGCCGTTATTTTAATAAAATATTTTTGTCGTTTTCTCAATCAAACAATAATTACATTATTAGGTCCACCAATGATTGAGTAGTTGTACGAATATTCCTCGCTAAACCGAATATTCTAACCAATCGAATATAATATAACCACTTGCATACTTTGCAAAATTTATAAATACTACCCACAACTATAATATTATCTCAAATTCACACCATAATATTAAAAAATTATTTCGACAAAATTTAAATCTTTATTAATAAAATCTGGGGTCTCACAATGTGGATATAGATGGAGAAAATTTTTAAAGTGACAATTGTTGAAAATCGATATTTTATCTTTTCTGATAAAATAATATTTTATTATATTATTATAATATAATAATGATGATATTTTTACAATGAATATGGGATATGTGAGTATATGAGGAGAATGAGTATTTTTGTTGCAAAAGTTGTTTAAAATATGTTAAACATGTCTGTGGGCCCATTTATTGACTGAAATTTGATTATAGCCTGTAAAATCGTCCGTATGTGGATTTCGGTCAATTTCTGTTTGGAATTTGAAAAAATTTTCTTCTGCAAAGTTGTAGAGAATTGAATTTCCTATAAAAAGTCATGAGATTCGAATTTTCTGATAAAAGGACTATTTATTATGAATTATTGAAATTCCGAAGTTTCGAAATAATTGATTTTTGGAAGTTTTAATTATTTTTTAAAAGAAAAACGTTTTTTTGTCATTTGGTGGGCTCTAATGGTGTTGCAAACATGCTGAATTCAGTTGTCAAAGAGGTGAGTGTGAATAATTTTTATAAATATATTATTTTATTAAATTTTCTGCTTTGGTGTTCTAAGCATTTTCCTATAAATAGAGTGTTTAGGTTAGAATTGAAAATCACACCAGAAACTAAAGATTTCTCTCTCTTTCTCTCTATATATCGGGCGTATTTTTGTGAGTATTTTAGTACTTCGAGTATTGCTATCTGATTGCAAGTTCTTTTAGCACTATATCCAAAGATTCCAGGTTAAGTACTATTCTTTCTGAGGTAAAGGAGATTATTTTCTTCATAAATGATATTATTTCTTCAATATCATTATACCGAAATATTGGTTTGAATTTTTATCAAATTTGAAACTTTTTCATGTCGGGGTTACTATTCATGAGTTACTATTCATGAGTTACTATTCACGAATACTATTCATGATGATGATGTTTTGTGAAATTTCTATCTTTTTGGTGTGAGTTACTATTCACGATACGACAATTATTCACGATATCTGACTTTATTCACGAATACTAAGACTATTCACGGAAAAATTAAATTTTTGTTTTTCGTCAAAATATCTATTATAGATACTAGCTTTGATTGTATCCATGTTTTGATCATTCTTGAATTTTATTCCACTATGATAATTTATGATGTATTTTGGACATGGAATAGTCAAGTACGAATCCTTAATATTTATTATTTTTTTTTTCTTTGGATTCGTTTTCTTAAAATATTTTCATCATCCTCATCCTAAATGATGATATAATCGAATATCTTTGGCTGTAGTGCAAAGATGAATGATTTCGATGAATATCTTTGGCCAAGAGTGCAAAGATGAGCAGTGTTTAGATGAACATGACCGGTCGATGAATATCTTTGGCTTCAGAGTGCAAAGATGACATGTTGTTGAATATCTTTGGCGATGGTGCAAAGATGAAGCTGTTGATGAATATCTTTGGCGAAGTAGTGCAAAGATGAATTTATCGATATGATTATGAGCAGAGGCTGTGATTTGGTATAACCATGATCTTTGATGTTTTGGTGATGAAAATTAACTTTGTCTGGATGAGGAAAGGAATTTAGAACTACAATTACGATTATGAGTTATACACGTGATTGTGGGATGTAAATTATTGATTAATATTACGAGGATAAAATATTGTTGATGGACTTTTAACATGGAGAAGATAATAGATTTTATGGTCTATTTGAGTCTTCTAATGGATCGCTTCGTTCACCGCAACTATGGTTGAAAAGTTTTATCATCTACCATATGTTCTAAATCTACGATTTATTCTTTGTTGAAGGCTATTGATAATTTATTTATCTTTAGTCATGATATTCTTTATGAACTAGTTGTGCTCACCCTTTTGCTTCACAATTCCTTTCGTGTAATAAAAGTGTAGCTAGACAATGCGGGGAATAACGGGGGGAATAGAAGCGGTGGTCTATAGATATTGAGGGTGAGGTGAATTTAACTTGGAATGGTGTTTTGCCACTATCATACAAGATGTCTAATGACATACAACCTCGTGTCATCATAAGATGCAGGGGTTGTACTCATCCACTTCTTCGAGTATATTTACAAGCACCGCCTATATAATCTTGGTGTTTGTTTGGAGTATAATACCCAATTAGAGATAGTGGAGATAATGATATGTCAAGAGAAGACTCACCATTGGGAAGAATATGATAGTAATCTTCTCGTTTTTCTTTTGGGGTCTATTAGGTCAACCAAGGATAATTTACGTGGCCATATGATATCTATCATAACCTAGAAGCATGTCCTCCCATGTATGAAGGTTTCTTGAGCACTTCCCAAAGATTCTAATTTCTAAAACAATTTTAACTATACCTTTATGTAAAGTGTCATTGTGACGTCTTTATCCAAAGTTGGTGTCCAGAGTCTGAGTTGGTATATATTTGTATCCAAACTCACAAAGATATGTGTTGTTGTATTTTTGCACGACAATTGTTGTAATAAAGTTGTAGTTGTTTTCTGTACCATGTATTTGGCGACTCATAATGGGTTGGATGGAATGGACCTATTTTGGGGTTGTCACACCTTACCTCAAAAGAAGACTGGATACTGGAATAGTGAGGTAGCAGACTTCTCTTCTTCTTTCTCTCTATAATTTCTTTCTATAATAATTGCTCTATAGCTTTAGTGAATTGGTGAGAAATGAAGGAAGAATGAGCTTCTATTTATAGGAAAATATAGTTTCGATAATTGCACGTTTTGGGGCTCAAAATATTACAGTATAATACCTTCCTCTTTTTCTTCATTTTTAATTTAGTCCTGCAAGTATTATCAAACTTACACCACCTCCCCTAATAGTAAATCATGTGAATCAATAGTAAATCATATGACTCAATAGTTCTAAACATGTGAAAAAATTAATTATAGTATAGTATCTTCAACTATACCTCCATTTCTAATTTAGTCATGCAAGTATTATCAATCTTGCACCAATTCCCCTAAAAATTAATCATGCGAATCAATAGTACACACATGTGAACACATAGTTATAAACATGTGAATTAATAGTAATTAATTGCTCATTTATCCAGTTAATTACCCGATTGTGACGACCCCAAAACAGGTATACATCACCCATCTTGAGTCGCCAGATACAAGGTACTGAATACAAATACAAACTAATTATACAACTGTCGTGTAATATACGACAATACATAAACTGCGAGTTTTAATAGGAATATTGTCATCTAGACAATATCCACACTCAAAGGAGTCCTCATTACATTTATTGTCACACTATTTAACAGAATAGTGAGGACTACTAATGCTATTATCTCGACCGTCACTCCGGTTCCCGACTCGTCCCGCCTATATTCTCATTTCCTGAAGAGAACAGTGAAAGAAAGGGTGAGCTCAACTAGCCCAGTAAGAAATATTATGACTAAGATAATACAAAATAAATTATCATTAGTCTTCAACAGTATAACAACTGATAGAATACAATAGACATCAAGTTTAACTGCAGCGGAATAAGCAATCCATTAAAAGAGTCAAGTAGAGCATGATATTTACTAACTTCTATGATTTAAAATGTGTTCATCAATTTTTATCATTGAGACTCATCTTAATAAATAAAATCGAATCATCCCTGCTCCACGGCCAAGGATATTCATGTAATCATCAATGGTCATGACTATACCAAATAATCCCTGGTCATAATCATACCAACAACTGTCCACCAATGAACTACAGGCCAATGAGGAATTTTACCACATCAGTCGTCACATTACGATCATGATTATATCGAATAATCCCTGGTCATAATCATACTAAGTCTATCTATGCACGTAAGCCAAAGATGACTTTCATCACAATATAAGCATGAGGATGATGACAATGACATAATAATTCAATAAAACAAGTTCAAGAATAAATTTTAAAGATTTATAAATTAATTTATCCAGGAACCAATAACGTCCAAATTGTTAACATGATACTGCTTTGTAGAGTAAAATTCAAGAATGCTCAAAAGAATATTTCCATGAAAAGATACTGGATGAAGCACAAATATCAAGGATATTTCACTAATTTCATGGAGTATAGAAGCCAAAGCTTTAACCAACTGAATATAATAGAATATATGAAACTGCAAATGGATTTTCACCCGCCATGCGGTAATCCACGTAGACAGATCATTTCCATAATTTAATAAGGAATGAATACGAAGGATCATTCACCATGCATGTGGTAATCCACATAGACAGGTTATTCCAACAGAATAATAAAGAATGGAATAACAGAAGGATTCACCATGCGTGCGATAGACTGCACAGACATGTTATTCCCAACAGAATAATAAATAATGGAACCAGGTCCGGCATAAATGCACAGACAGGATATTCCGACAGAATAATAAATAATGGAACCAGGTCCGGCGTAAACGCACAGACAGGATATTTCGACAGAATAATAAATAATGGAACCAGGTCCGGCGTAAATGCACAGATAGGATATTCCGACAGAATAATAAAGAATGAAATATTAGAAGAATTTCACCATATATGCGGTTACTTCAGCATAAACAAAAGTTATTCAATGTAATAATAAGAATGGTATAACAACGAAATTCACGGGCATGCGATAGGCCGCATGCAGAAAGTTATTCCAACGAATAATAAAGAATGGAATAATGAAGTTCTCTTCATGAATACTGAAAGAAATAATACCCCTTACGAGTACAACAAATAATATCCCCTACCTTAGAAAAGCTTAATACTGGAGTAGTGAAGTAGCAGAATACTTTTCTTCTTTCTCTCTATAGTTTCTCTCTCTAGAGTTTCAGTGAATTCGTAAGAAATAATGAAGGAATGAGCTTCTATTTATAGGAGAATGGACTGAATAGTAACTAATTCATAAACGGTCTAGATTGATTTACTTTTAAACAGATGGTCCATATTGGTTTACTATTAAAACTTAAAGCAACGGTCCATACTGATTTAGTATTAAAACTTTAAACCAGCGATCCATATTGATTTACTATTATAACTTTCCACCAGCGGTCCATATTGATTTACTATTATAACTTTCCACCAGCGGTCCATATTGATTTACTATTTTATCTTCAACCTACAGTCTGAAAAATTAGCACATCTCCTCATGGAATAAAATTGTACCCAAAAATAATTTGGACCGAAAAGAAATATATTTTACGGGTGAATAGTACCCCATGAATAGTAACTGGTGAATAGTAACTCATGAATAGTAACTCGTGAATAGTAACTCATGAATAGTAAATTGTGAATAGTACTCGGACACGAAAAGTGCCCTGAATACCCGATTGAACAATATAACCTCCAAACATCAATTATTATCGAAACAAATGTCGATTTCCACAAACACAAATAATTCCAACACAATGGGACTATAAAATTCATCTTTAATCAACACAAACTTATTCATCATTAATATTATAATTCACAATATTTAACAACCAGGTCGTTCCCAAGAAAGAGAGGGCTTTCCGATAAGGATTTCTCCTTATTGGTGCGCAATTAGGTGACCAAACCTCTCCTTGTCAGAACTTCTAGATATTGTCAATATTATAAATAATAATATGAATAACTTTATCGTCTCAATTATTGATTTAATAATATACCATATTATGCATATGGTACTGTAACAATAATTGAATCAATAATATGAGAGATATAATGCAGCAATTACTGTAGCAATAATTGAGTATAACTGAGTGACTTCTCACGTAAGCATCAATAATCAATACCGTGTGCTACTATGCAACCACGCGTATTACTGTACTTTTACTACCGGGTAGTTCAACAGTTTTAACGGTAACACCTCCACCGTTATTTTTATAGAAAGATAATTTTGTCGTTTTCTAACTACGACAATACTTCCGTTGTGGGGTCCACCAATGATTGTGCCGTCGTACAGATATTCCCCGACAAAAAGAATATTCTCCGACCAATCGAATATTATACAACAACTTGCATACTTTTCAAAATTTATAAATACTACCCACAACTATAACACTATCTCAAATCCACACCATAATATTAAAAAAAGAATATATTTTGAGAAAATAAATCTTTATTCATAAAATCTTGGGTCTCACAATCTCCCCTCCTTATGAAATTTCGCCCTCGAAATTTATGTACGTACCTGGTATGCCGAAGAGATGAGGATACCTTGATTTTATTTCAGATTCTAACTCTTGAGGTATAACCTTTGAGTGTTGAATACGATCCTTCTTATCCAAGATTTTAACACGTATCTCTTCATACGTTAAATCTTCTGCTATCTCGTCTAGTTTTAATTCAATAATGTGGTTTGGGTCGTCCACATATTTATGTAACATCGATACGTGAATAACTTTATGAACACGTGACATACTTAGCGGTAAAAAGAGTTTATAGGCTACAGTTCCTACTCTATCAAGGATTTCAAATGGGCTAATAAAATTAAGGGTTGAGATTTCCTCTCTTCATCGATTCTTGCTTCTAGAATAACGCCCTCTTGAACCTTCTTCTTCACATTCATCAGCTCTGAGTATGTAGCTTGAGCAGCTTTAACTTTATCGATTAAAGTCTATTCTAATCGTATATTCGTTATCTTCATGTGGGTCCCTAGAGTCTTTAACTCTATCTCCATCATTTGTAAGTTATACGAAATGGGTCTTTGTGTTAACAACATCACACTCGTAAACATATACGATCTTCAACTCAATGCGTCAGCTACCACGTTCGCTTTTCCCACGATGATATTGAATGGTATGATCATAATCTTCATCAGCTCGAGCCAACGTCTTTGGCACATTACACGTTTATTTTGGGTGAAAAAATATTTGAGGGTTTTAGAAATGGGTTTTGTACCGGGGTCAATACAAAATTCGATTTCACGCTCTAGGGTAGGCTAAGAAGTCTTCAAGAATACGTCAAGAAATTTATTACCAATAGAAATATCATTCAAAACTGTGACTCTCATCCAAGACTTGGATAGCACGTCACATTGATACCTATCAACTTGCCACCGTTATTCACAACGTCTCATACGGAAAGTTCGACTTCGGTGCATTCCACACAAGGAAGTCACCAGCGAAATGCTCAGAGCTCTTTACTTATGACTTGATATGACAATGATTGACTTTAGTGGTTTGGTTTCTTGAATTCGCATAACATGTTGGTTAGGAATATGAAAGCTAACAACCTTACGAAAAACATGATGAGTAGTTAACCAATCGATTCCTAAAATCACATCAAAGGAAAGTATTTTCAAAGAGATAAGATCGACAGGTAACGTGAAAGTGTCGATTTGAATCAACAAGATTTATAAATAGTGGAGGTAACAAAGGTTTCTACTATCGAAGTTTCAACCAATAAGTCAAAGTCTAATTTCTCTGAAGTCAAATTTAAACGTTGAGCGCAAGTAAGAGAGATAAAAGAATAGGTAGAACCGGCATCTAATAAGGTATAGACTTCACAAGAATTTATAATTAACTAACCCGTGCTAACTTCATTCGTGTCACTCACTTTTTGAGAAGTCACAAAAAACGCTCTTCTTGAAACCACCGACTTTTTTTTGTCCGTATCGCCTTTGGTGCCACCGTTCCAGCTGGACTTGACTTCACTATACGACAAAATTGAGCTAAATGACCTTCTCTTCTTGAAATTTCCACTTCTATTATCTTGGCCATGATTACCAATCAAGTGGTTACCATTCTTGGCATGATAATTTCCCCACGATGGTTATCATTGTTCGATGGCCATCATGCCGATGATGATTATTATCGTGTTGTTGGTCGTTACCTTTTGGTTGAGCCGACTCAAGCGGTCTCATGTGCTTCATTGCATTTTTAGATGCCATTTTATCATCACAAAACAAGGGTTAATTAACATATCACGTATTATCCCTAGATGCCAATTAAATACCAAATAAACTTAGGTAGGTCATACTAGCGAAGGAATTCCCAATCTCTCCCCACCTAGTTCTTGTCTCACATCTAGCCGGGATCATATCCTAAGCTTTGATACCAACTATACGCGCCTAAAATAGGTATACATCACCCATCTTGAGTCGCCAGATACAAGGTAATGAATACAAATACAAACTAATTATAAACGTGTAGGTGTAATATACGATAATACATAAACAACGAGTTTTAATATGAATATTGTCATCTAGACAATATCCACACTCAAAGGAGTCCTCATTACATTTATTGTCACACTATTTAATGGAATAGTGAAGACTACTAATGCTATCATCTATAGTCACTCCTCGCTAGTCCAACTATATTCTCATTTCTCAAGAGAACAAGTGAAAGAAAGGGTGAGCTCAACTAGCCCATTTTGAAGAAATATTATGACTAAGATAATACGTAATAAATTATCATTAGTCTTCAACAGTATATCAACTAATAGAATACAATAGACATCAAGTTTAACTGCAGCAGAATAAGCAATCCTTCAGAAGAGTCAATAGAGCATGATATCTATTAACTTCTATGATTTAAAATGTTTTCATCAATTTTTATTGCTGAGACTCAGCTTAATAAATAAAATTGAATCATCCCTGCTCCACAGCCATGGATATTCATGTAATCATCAATGGTCATAACTATACCGAATAATCCCTGGTCATAATCATACCAACAACTGTCCACCAATGAACTACAGGCTAATGAGGACTTTTACCACATCATTCGTCACATTACGGTCATGATTATACTGAATAATCCCTGGTCATAATCATACCAAGTCTATCTATGCACGTAAGCCAAAGATGACTTTCATCACAATATAAGCATTAGGATGATGACAATGACATAATAATTCAATAAAACAAGTTAAAGAATAAATTTTAAATATTTATAAATTAATTAATCCAGGAACCAATAACGTCCAAATTGTCAACATGATACCGCTTTGTAGAGTAAAATTCAAGAATGCTCAGAAGAATATTTCCATGAAAAGATACTAGATGAAGTGCAAATATCAAGGATATTCCATTAATTTCATGGAGTATAGAAGCCAAAGCTTTAACCAACTGAGTATAATAGAATATATGAAGCGCAAAATATTTTTCGCCCGCCATGTCAGTAATCACGTGAGACAGATCATTTCACAATTTAATAAGGAATGAATATGAAGGATCATTCACTATGCATGTGGTAATCCACATAGCCAGGTTATTCAACCAGAATAATAAAGAATAGAATAACATATGGATTCAACGTAAATGCGATAGATAGGTATGCCGCAGGACAAGTTATTCCCAGAAGAATAATAAATAATGGAACCGGTCCGGCGTAAACGCATAGGCGAGGATATTAAGCGAATAATAAATAATGGAACGGTGCAGGCGTAAAACGCACGAGACGGGATATTAAACGAATAATAAAAACGAGAATATTAGAAGAATTTCACACCATGTATGCGGTGCTTAGCATAAACATGTTATTCAGCAGAATAATAAGAATGGAATAATAATGAAATTCACCGAGGCATGCGATAGAGCCCGCACATACAAAAGTTATTCCAATGAGAATAATAAAGAATTGAATAATGAAGTTCTCTTCATGAATACTGAAAAAGAAATAATATCCCTTACGAGTACAACAAATAATATCCCTACCTTAGAAAAACTAAATCTTTGGAGTAGTGAAGTAGCGAGAATACTTTTCTTCTTTTCTCTCTATAGTTTCTCTCTAGAGAGTTCAATTGAATTCGTAAGAAATAATGAAGGAATGAGCTTCTATTTATAGGAGAATGGACTGAATAGTAACTAATTCTTACTTTTAAACGGACGGTCCATATTGGTTTACTATTAAAACTTAAAGCAACGGTCCATACTGATTTACTATTAAAACTTTAAACTAGCGATCCATATTGATTTACTATTATAACTTTCCACCAGCGGTCCATATTGATTTACTATTATATCTTCAACCAACAGTCTGAAAAATTAGCACATCTCCTCATAGAATAATATTGTACCCAAAAATGATTTGGACCGAAAAGAAATATATTTTACGGGTGCATAGTACCCCGTGAATAGTAACTCGTGAATAGTAACTCGTGAATAGTACTCCGACACGAAAAATGCCCCTAATACCCGATTGAACAATATAACCTCCAGACATCAATTATTATCGAAACAAATGTCGATTTCCACTAACACAAATAATTCCAACACAATGGGACTATAAAATTCATCTTTAATCAACACGAACTTATTCATCATTAATATTATAATTCACAATATTTAACAACCGGTCGCTCCCGGAAAGAGGGCTTTCGATAAGAATTTCTCCTTATCAGCGCGCAATTAGGTGACCAAACCTCTCCTTGTCGAACTTCTAGACATTGTCAATATTGCAAATAATAATATGAATAACTTTTGTCGTCTCAATTATTGATTTAATAATATATCATATTATGCATGTAATCTGTAACAATAATTGAATCAATAATATGAGAGAGATATGATGCAAAGAAATATCTTTGTAGCAATAATTGAGTATAAGCGAGTGACTTCTCACGTAAGCATCAATAATCAATACTGGTGCTACTCTTGCAACCACGCGTATTACTATACTTTTACTACTAAGGGTAGTTCAACAGGTTTTAACGGTAACACCTTCGTCGTTATTTTTATAGAAAGATAATTTTGTCGTTTTCTAACTACGACAATACTTCTGTTATGGGGTCCACCAATGATTGTGCCGTCGTACGGATATTTCCTGACAAAAAGAATATTCCCCGACCAATCGAATATTATACAACAACTTGCATACTTTTCAAAATTTATAAATACTACCCAAAAGTATAACACTATCTCAAATCCACACCATAATATTAAAAAAAAAATATTTTGAGAAAATTAAATCTTTATTCATAAAATCTGGGGTCTCACACCGATAACTTCCAGACATCAATTCTTATCGAAATAAATGTCGATTTTCACTAACACTAATAATTCCAACACAATGGAACTATCAATTTCATCTTTAATCAACACAAACTTATTCATAATTAATATTATAATTCACAATATTTAACAACCGAAGTCGTTCCAGGAAAGGGGGATTTGATAAGGATTTCTCCTTATTATTAGCGCTTGATTAGGTGACCAAACCTCCTTGATGAGAACTTCTAGACATTGTCAATATTGCAAATAATAATATGAATAACTTTGTCGTCTCAATTATTAATTTAATAATAATAAATATTATGCGGATGATCTTTGTGATAATAATTGAATCGATAATATGAGAGATATGATGCAAACAATTATCGTAGCAATAATTGAGTATAACTGAGTGACTTCTTACGTAAACATCAATAATCAATACCTGGTGCTACTTATGCAACCATGCGTATTACTATACTTTTACTACTGGGTAGTTCAACAGTTTTAATGGTAACACTTTCGTCGTTATTTTTATAAAAATATAATTCTGTTATTTTCTAACTACGACAATACTTCCATTGTGGGGTCCACCAATGATTGTGCCGTCGTACGGATATTCCCTGATAAAAAGAATATTCCCCGACCAAATGAATATTTTATAACAACTTGCATACTTTGCAAAATTTATAAATATTACCCACAACTATAACATTATATCAAATTCACACCATAATATTTTAAAAAAAATATTTTGAGAAATTTAAATCTTTATTCATAAAATTTGGGGTCTCACAATCTCCCTTCCTTTTTAAATTTTGCCCTCGAAATTTACGTACGTACCTGGTATGCCAAAGAGAGGAGGATATCTTGACTTCATTTCAGATTCTAGCTCTTGAGGTATAACCTTTGAGTGTTGAATACGATCCTTCTTATCAAAGATTTTAACACGTGTCTCCTTATACTTTAAATCTTCTGTTATCTCGTCTAGTTCTAATTTAATAATGTGGTTCGGGTCATCCACATATTTACGTAACATCGATACAAGAAAAACGTTATGAACACACGACATACTTGGCGGTAAAACGAGTCTATAGGCCACAGTTCCTACTCGATCAAGAATATCAAATGGGCCAATTAAATCGAGGGTTGAGATTTCCTCTCTTCATCGATTCTTGCTTCTAGAATAACGCCCTCTTGAACCTTCTTCTTCACATTCATCAGCTCTAAGTATGCAGCTTGAGCGACTTTAACTTTATCGATTAAAGTCGATTCTAATCGTATATTCGTTATCTTCATGTGGGTCCCTAGAGTCTTTAACTATATCTTCATCATTTGTAACTTATACGAAATGGGTTTTTGTGTTAATAAAAACGCACTCGTAAACGCATACGATCTTCTACTCAACGCGTCAGCTACCACGTTTGCTCTTCCACAATGATATTGAATGGTATAGTCGTAATCTTCAACAACTCGAGCCAACGTCTTTGGCGCATTATACGTTCGTTCTAGGTGAAGAAATATTTAAGGGTTTTAGAAATGGGTTTTGTATTGGGGTTAATAAAAAATTTGATTTCACGCTCTAGGGGTAGGCTAGGAAGTTCTTCGAGAATACGTCAGGAATTTATTAACTATAGAAATATCATTCAAAACTGTGACTCTCATCCAAGACTTGGATAACACATGTAATGAAGGTTTCTCCTAACGGAGTTTCAACCAATAAGTCAAAGTCTAATTTCTCCGGGGTCAAATTTAAATGTTGAGCGCAAGCAAGAGAGATAAAAGAATGGGTAGAACCGGTATCTAATAAGGTATAGACTTCGTAAAAATTTATAATTAACTAACACGTGCTAACTTCGTTCAGATTACTCGCTTTTTGAGAAGTCACAAAAAACGCTCTTCCTGAAACCACTGACTTTATTATGTCCGTATCCGCCTTTGGTGCCACCGTCCCAGCTGGACTTGACTTTGGTGCACGACAAAATCGGGCTAGGTGACCTTCTTTTCCATAATTGTAACATGCTTTGAATTTGCGTCATGCGCAGTTTTGATCGATATGTCCCTCCCCTCCGCATTTGAAGCATACAATTGGTGGTCGCTCTCCTTCTTTGAAAACGGGTGTTGGTGCTGCTGTCTTTCCATCATTTTTGAACCTTCTCTTCTTGAAATTTCCACTCCTATTATCTTGGCCATGATTACCACCGAAGTGGTTATCATTCTTGGCATGATAATTTCCCCCACGATGGTTATCATTGTTCCGAATATGGCCGTTGCCACCGGTACGATTATTATCGTGTTGTTAGTCGTTGTCTTTTGGTTGTGCTGACTCATTATCGCGCTCTAATAACTAAGCCCTATTCACAACATCTAAATATAAACAAAGTTTGTGATAAATGAGGTATTGACGTATATCGGGTTTCAAACCTCTTAGAAACATTCGTGTTATTCGCTCCTCATTATCGACCAAATGGGAAGCAAACTGGGATAACTCCGTAAATTTAGCCTCGTATTGCGACACGGTCATATTGTTCTGCTCCAACTTGATGAACTCCACCTCCTTCATGTGATGAATACTTTTGGGAAAGTACTTGTCATTGAACAACTCTTGAAACTTCTCCCAAGACATCTTGAGTGCGTCAGGCTGGATACATTTTACAGATTCCCACCAGTAATCTGTCTCTTCATGTAACATAAAGGTGGCGAAGGGAACCTTTTTCTCCTCGGAGCATCCCAAGACATCAAATATCTTGGTGATCTGCTTTAACCACGTCTCCGCCTTAAGTGGTTTTGGTTTTCCCAAAAACTCTGGCGGTCACAGCTCCTTGAACTGCTTACCAGTGACCGACCGTGGGTTGCCATTATTTCCACCTATATTTTGAACATGAGTCTCTCTTACCTAATGTTGCATGAATTGCATAAAGTCTCTAAACATCCCATCATTCACCATTTCATCGGTATTATTATTTACCTGAGGATTATTATCTTCGTGTTGTACATTATCCTGGGTATTGATCGTTGGTGACTCAATGGTCTCATGTGCTTTATTGCTGATCTCAACATCTTCAGATGCCATTTTCAAACACTATCACAAAACAAGGGTTAATTAACATGCAACATATTATCCCTATACTCTGATCGACCAATTAAATACCTAATAAACTTAGGTAGGTCATACTAACGAAGGAATTCTCCGTCTCTCCCCTCCTAGTTCTTATCTCACATCTCAGCCAGGGATCATATCCCTAAGCTTTGATACCAACTGTGACGCCCCCAAAATAGGTATACATCACCCATCCTGAGTCGCCAGATACATGGTATGCAGAACTGAATTACAAACTTAATTATACAACTGTCGGGCAATATACGACAAAATATAGCTGAGAGTTTAAACACGAATATTGCCTTCTAGACAATATCCACACTCAATTAAGTCCTCATTACATTTCATGTCACACTATTTAACAGAATAGTGAGGACTACTAATGCTATCATCTGGACCGTCACTCCATTTCCCGAATCGTCCTAGCTATATTCTCATTTCCTGAAGAGAACAGTGAAAGAAAAGGGTGAGCTCAACTAGCCCAGTAAGAAATATTATGACTAAGATAATGCAAAATAAATTATCCTTAGCCTTCAATAGTATAACAACTGATAGAATACAATAGACAACAAATTTTAGATCAACAACTGCAGCCGAAATAAGCAATCCATTAGAAGAGTCAAGTAGAGCATAAAATCTACTATCTTCTATGATTTAGAAAGTTTATCATCAATTTTATCGCTGAGACTCAGCTTAATAAATAAACCACATCATCGAATTATCCCTGCACCATGGCCAAGGATATTCATGTAATCATTAATGGTCATTATTATACTGAATAATCCCTGGTCATAATCATACCAACAATTGTCCATCAATGAACTACAGGCCAACGAGGACTTTTACCACATCATTCGTTACATTACGGTCATGATTATACCGAATAATCCATGGTCATAATCATACCAAGTCCATCTATGCACGTAAGCTAAAGATAACTTTCATCACAATATAAACATGAGGATGATGACAATGACATACTAATTCAATAAAACAAGTACAAGGATAAATTTTAAAGATTTATAATTTAATTTATCCAGAAATTAATAACGTCCAAATTGTCAACATGATACTGCTTTGTGGGGTAAAATTCAAGAATAATATTCATGTACCAAAAATAATTTGGACAGAAAAGAAATATATTTTTTGGGTGAATAACACCCCGTGAATAGTATCCCGACACGAAAAGTGTCCCGAATACCTGAGTGAATAATACTAGAGTGAATAGTAATTGGGTGAATAGTAACCCGTGAATAGTAACTTGTGAATAGTACTCCGGCACAAAAAATGCCCTAAATACCTGAGTGAATAATACTAGAGTGAATAGTAATCGGGTGAATAGTAACCCCTGAATAGTAACTCGTAAAAGAAAAAAATACCAACGAAAATGATATTTCATGACGAGTACAAAAGAAATGATATCTCATACAAGTATAATAGAATATACGAAACTGCAAATAGATTTTCTCTCGCCATGCGGTAATCCACGTATACAGATCATTTCCAGAATTTAATAAAGAATGAATACGAAGTATCATTCACAATGTATGCGATAATCCACATAGATAGGTTATTCCAACAGAATAATAAAGAATGGAACCAGGTCATGCGTAATCCGCACAGACAGGATATTCTAATAGAATAATAAAGAACGGAACCAGGTCATGCGTAATCTGCATAGACAGGATATTCCAACAGAATAATAAAGAATGGAATAACAACAGAATTCACTAGGCATGCGATAGATCGCACAGACAGGGTATTCTAACAGAATAATAAAGAATGGAATAATAGAAGAATTTTGCCATGTATGCGATTGCCAGCATGGCAGTTATTCCAACATAATAATAAAGAATGGAATAACAACCCTTACGAGTATTGAAAGAAAATAACTCTCCTCATGAATACGAAAGAATAATACCCCTTACCTCAAAAGAAGACTGGATACTGGAATATTGAGGTATCAGACTTCTCTTCTTCTTTCTCTCTATAATTTCTCTCTATAATAATTGCTCTATAGCTTTAGTGAATTCGTGAGAAATGAAGGAAGAATGAACTTCTATTTATAGGAAAATATAGTTTCGATAATTGCACGTTTTGGGGCTCAAAATATTACAGTATAATACCTTCCTCTTTTTCTTCATTTTTAATTTAGTCCTGCAAGTATTATCAAACTTGCACCACCTCCCCTAATAGTAAATCATATGACTCAATAGTTCTAAACATGTGAACAAATTAATTATAGTATAGTACCTTCAACTATACCTCCATTTCTAATTTAGTCATGCAAGTATTATCAATCTTGTACCAATTCCCCTAATAGTAAATCATGTGAATGAATAGTACACACATGTGAACACATAGTTATAAGCATGTGAATTAATAGCAATTAATTGCTCATTTATCCGATTAATTACCCGATAACTTCCAAACATCAATTATTATCGAAATAAATATCGATTTTCACTAACACTAATAATTCCAACACAATGGAACTATCAATTTCATCTTTAATCAACACGATCTTATTCATGATTAATATTATAATTCACAATATTTAACAACCAGGTCATTCCCAGGAAAGAGGGGGCTTTTCGATAAGGATTTCTCTTTATTGGCGCGCAATTAGGTGACCAAACCTCTCCTTGACAGAACTTCTAGACATTGTCAATATTTCAAATAATAATATGAATAACTTGTCGTCTCAATTATTGATTTAATAATAATAAATATTATGCAGATGATACTGTGACAATAATTAATCAATAATATGAGAGATATGATGATTGGCACGCAATTAGGTGACCAAACCTCTCATTGACAGAACTTCTAGACATTGTCAATATTTCAAATAATAATATTAATAACTTATCGTCTCAATTATTGATTTAATAATAATAAATATTATGCAGATGATACTGTGACAATAATTAATCAATAATATGAGTGATATGATGCAACAATTACTGTAGTAATAATTGAGTATAACTGAGTGACTTCTTACGTAAGCATCAATAATCAATACCGTGTGCTACTATGCAACCACGCGTATTACTATACTTTTACTACCGGGTAGTTCAACAGTTTTAACGGTAACATTTTTGCCTTTATTTTTATAAAAAGATAATTATGTCGTTTTCTAACTACGACAATACTTCCATTGTGGGATCCACCAATGATTGTGTCATCATACGGATATTCCCCGACAAAAAGAATATTCCTCGACCAACCGAATATTTTATAATAACTTGCATACTTTGCAAAATTTATAAATATTACCCACAACTATAACATTATATCAAATCCACACCATAATATTTAAAAAAATATTTCGAGAAATTTAAATCTTTATTCATAAAATTTGGGGTCTCACAGAGGTGTTTATGGATATAATTTCATAATGTATAAGTATAATAATTATACATATTATAATTGTATAATTATTTAGTTTAACTAGCTAAGTAATTTAGTAGTATGGTTAAAGTGTGACACTTAGAGAAAAGAAGATATATTATATAATAAAGAGATTATAAAAATAAATTAGAAGAGGATAATTGGGTTCTAGCCAAACATGGCCTTAAGACCCTTGGTTTTTGCAACTGTTGAGATTTTGGGTTTTTGTAACGTGCTGGGAAATAAAACTTACGCTTATGTTTCACAAGGCTAAGTTAGAGAGAAATTGAGGGAGAGAACTCTCTGAGAAAATTGAGAGTAAAGAAGAGTTCTGTGATTCAAGGAAGAGGAAGAGGATTAACCAAGTTTTCTACATCATCTAGATATTTTAAAGAAGAAATCAAAGGTAATTATTTAAATCTAAAGTTTTTGGTTTATTTCTTATTAAACTTCACTGTAAATGGAGTTTGGTGGATGATTTCTTAAGAAAATTGATTATATATGTTTTTTTTGTGTTTGTAATTTGTTATATATCATCTAAGAATGATTTTAGAGTAATCAAATTCATGAAATTATGCTAAAGATGAAAAACTTGTGTTCTTAACAAAATATATATGGTATGGCTTAGTTGGAGTCAAAAATTGAGGGTTAGTTCATGGATAGACTATGAAATTGATAATAGATGTTGTTAGTATGTTGAAAAATTAAAACAATGAAGGTTTAACAAATAGATTTGGTTAAAAATGAATTCGTAGTGAATGAATTCGCTAAACATGTTAAAACATATAAAACTAATAAGAACATGCGTTTTGGGTCAAGATTTAGGGTGGTTAATGGTTCTGTAAATTGTTGATTCTTTGGTATGTTGTATTTCTATGAATTAAGAATCCATAGAATCAAAAACGGACTAATTTAGATGTGTATAGCTTATGAAGACTAGAAGGAGAAAAAGGTCAAAAATTACAAGAACGAAGAAACTACTGATTTCGGTTACATTATCTAAGTGCTTGATTCTTACTGTGCACTAAGTCTATTGGGTATGACTGCCCTCTTGGGCGTAGTTGCACTGTTTCCAAGGCAAAATTGGGCGCATCTGCGCTCTAGGTGTGTCAGGTGTGACTATTTTGACCTCCTGTAGTAAAATAGCCATAACGTTTTCATACGAACTTTGATTGAGGAGATTCAAGATGATCCGGAACGAGGAAAAATAGACCTAAAACTTTTATTCTTTGAGTGTTTCGATTTGAGGTCGGTAATAGGGGTCAAAATGGCCATCTTTGGGACTAATATGTATTCGGAGGCAATCGAAGGGTGTCGGGCATACACGTATGCAATTGTAGTACTTTTGATGATAAAAGATGTTGTTCTAAGTTATAGAACATGAATATTATGAAGTATAATGATTCTTAACATTAATAAATGATGTATTACATAAGTTGTATAAGCATACTAAGCATATACAAGAGAGACGAATCGGGCTTTTGACGAATGAACATCGAAACGCCGTGACAAGTGTTAATGAACGTAAAAAGTGTTTCAATTCAATTGACGTGAACATTATAAGATATGGAATGGGGTTAATAAAAAACCAATAAGGAGTCCTAGTAAGATTTAAACACTTGAATGAACTTCGCGTATGACTAAGAAGAAGTATAGTGAGATATAAGTCGAAAGTTAACATAATCAAATTGAACAATATATATTGATTAATAGGAAGGGTTATGAGAAGTAGAGTAAAGTTTATATTACAACTACTATTCTTTGCTATGTGACTAATAGTTAATGTGCATGATCATATAATTGTGTAGGGCACGTGAAGTGCAGATAGCTGTAAGCTATTAAACTGTTATTGGTAAACAACGATCATGACAAGTCTTTCAGTTCCTATTTGCTATGTGGCTTGTTGATGAACTGTTTTAAATCTTTATTACAAAAAAAAATGATTTGTTATATATGTTGAAAGTATGAAACGTTAAAGTCAATTTATGACTACGTTGATTGAGTAAAGAATGTCGATTGAGTAAGGAACTCAATCTTATTACTTGTTATGTGGACTAAAACATGTATGAAATGTTAGCCTAATGATTATGTTGTATAATCTGAGCATGTTATTTATGAGCTACGTTATGCATGAAAACTGTTAGATTTTGCTGGGCTGTCGAGCTTAACTTTGCAAATAACCGCTTTTGCAGGTTAAGGATTCAAGGTAACGCCATGTGTTACTTGAAAGACATGAATCAGATGTAATACATGAAGATTTACATATTTTTTTGATTTTTTATTATTTGAACCATGTTTAAGGTTCCAGATGATGTACTTGATAATGTATGATGCTTAATAGATGTTGAGTTATAAAGTTTGGATTTTGTTCGATGTATAAAGGGTATTGAACCTGGATGTAAGATTTATTTATTAACTCTAATAAAGTGAGTAATAAACTAAATATAGTTCAAAGGTAGGTAAAGATAAAGGTTTTGAGAAACGTACTTGATAAATCATAATAATTATTTAATAATAAATTGTAAAGTTTGAGTTATCTGATATGTAAAAGTTATCAGATTGAAATGTAAGATTTTATATAATAACTTTGATGAAGCGAATCATAAAATAACTTGATTCATAGATGTGTAAATGATTAAGGTTTTGATTCAGGGAATTGAAGTAAGAAGACAAAAAAGTTTAAATTATTCAGCATTTTATTAAGTTTAACAGCGAATAGTGATGTAAAATCAGAAGTTAAACGTATTATTAACGACCGAAGTCGATAGTTGAATTGTATGAATTTCGGGGTCATTACCGATAGACACGTAATTCATACATTTTACATCCCTAATTTTGTCCTTTTAATTATATTAGTTTATTAAATTAATATGTTTTATTTTATTTTGTAGGATTTAATATTTGTTGTAATAAAGTCAAAATCTTGGTGATCAAGGGATATTTAATGCTTTTATCCATATAAGGAATATCCAAGAAGAATCCTACAAGGAGTAGGAAGGAGGTTGAACAATCTTGGTGTGCAAGTCAAATCCAACAAGAGAAGGGAAAGTATATCTAGAAGATCTTTTTGAGAAGTTGATTGGGAACAAAACTGTCCAAGTTCAATGAACCTAAATTAGGGTTCAAAGTTATTTTTCCTATAAATAGGCCTCTTGTTTTAGAGAGAGAGGACCACTTGTTATTTTCTTTTTCTTAGTTTTTCACTAGTGTAGAAGGGAGTAAGATATTTAGAGTTTGTCTTTTCTCTTATTCTAATCACGTGTGGAACTACTATCCAGGAGTATTTGTATCTTTCTTTTATTTATATAATAGAAATTTTCTTTTTAATTATTGTTCTTATTTCATGCAAATAGTAGTACTAATATTATTATTTTTTATTTTTAATTCCATGGCTAGCTAAATTTCTAATACCTAGGATTATGATGAAACTAAGTATTTCATAATAATATTTTCTTTCCGTTCCAAAATTAATGCCTAATTATTTTCGCCTTCATATTTTCCTTCGCATAAATTACATATGATTTTTATATTGATTGCGAGGTTTTGATAAGTTATAGTTACTCTGTAAATTTTTCATAACTTATGCTTGCCGATATTAATTATATGAATCATTATTTTTAAAGGGAAGGGAGAATAATTTGGGAATTAATTTAGGAAATAAGAAATTATTTATTATGTTAATATTTGGTGGATTCTGATTCATAGGTATCTTTTCTCATTAATAGTTTTCGTTATTAATTAATAGTTTGCATAATTTAGTTAATAAATCTTCTCCACCATTTTTGTTTCTAAATTGCCTAAAATATTAATTAAGGATATATTAAAGAATTGATCTAGTCTCTGTGGTTCGACCTGCACTTGCCAAATCTATAATAGACGATGCGCACTTGCAATTACATATTTTTATCACATCAAGTTTTTGGCGTCATTGTTGGGGACTAGAATTAATTTTTATTTATTTGAATTAGTTTTAACTCTAATTTTTTTTAATTTTTTTCCCAGTATTATTGAAGCGGATCGAAAGAGCGAATAGATAAAGATTTTGTTGCTGCACTTTCTTCGGTACTTCGTATCTCCATATTTTATTATTTTTTTTTAAATATAAAAAAAATAGTAGTTTAGTTTTTTTTATTTGTCGCATTCATACATTCACTCACGTAGAGCACATCCTGTTAGGTTTTTTTATTTTTTTTATTTTTGTCAAATATAAACTGTGGTGATTACTGGAGGATTGAGGTACATCAAATTTCTCCTTCTTTCGTAATTCAAATAGTTTTAGGACATTTTACTTGTTTATAGTTATTTTTTTATTTGTGCATTTTCATCTTTAATCTAACATTAAGGGTACAACCTGTAAAAAGATAAGGTGGGAATTTCATCACCCTCCCTTGGCCCACAAACAACCCAATTTGCATTTTGCATGACCATGACCTAATAAAATCAAGTAGACGTTGGCCCCTAGGACTCTCGAGCTCAATTAGGATAAGAAACTCCAAGAGGAGTCTGAATTTTAAATTAATCAAACTACTGGTATCTAGGCAAGTGGTTCAAAAGGTATACGCCTAAAGATTGTGTGGTTATTCAATTAGTCACCGTTTCTACGGAGAGACTCCCACCTTTCTTACATTTACCTGGCTAGTGGTGTGATTAATTTTGAATTTGGTGGTGTCGACTTCAGGATTTGTAATTGTTCCTTTCTGTTACTTGTTCTTTGGTGTTCTCATTTTAGGCGAGATTTGTTTGAAAAAACAAGTCAAAAAGGTCCGACATGTATAATGTCGATGATGGATCGTTAAGAGTCGCCATTGGTTTTTAAATGGTTGTAACAATAACACAATGAGAAAAGGTTTGCACATTGACCCGGTGATGTGACATCGCTAAATGTGTCGGTAGAAACCGAGATTCATTAGGGTCAAGGGGATGTGTGTTATCGCGGAGGGAAGGTGTTAGGCACCCCAATATCCGTGTGTTACCACGGTGACCGCCTCTTTTCAAGAAACTATTATCTAAATGTGTGTGTGTGTGGGTCAATGTGCTGTTATTTGGAAGTAGTGCGAGGCCTCGTTCTCACCTATATACACAGGGTTTGAATCTATGTAAAAATTCAATTCTTTAACAAGATATGGCAGTGATATTTTATAAAAGAGGTTTTTCAAACCTTGATGCTCAATAGTAATTGAGACCTTTTACACTTCCATTTAATTAAGTGCTCGGCTTGATTGATTTTATTTTCGAGATGCGAATCATCTATAAAAAAATAATGTACAAAATAATACCGACTTCCTCGTGGGTATAAAAACCATCTGAGGAAATTCAGACACCGCAGAATAATTTACAAGCTGCTTACAGCTGAAAATGTCCATCACGGGAACTGAATCTAGATCCAATAGGTTGAATCTGTGATCACATGATTCCTAGGCGCAAATGATACCGCAATTTCTATGAAAGAAGTAAGCAGGTATATATATAAAAGTTGTAAATATATATATACAGACATGATCACCAACCACGAAGCACCTCTATGGGGGATCAGAAATGTAAATAAAGCTGTAAAAGCTATCAACCGCCACGAAGGAAACTCCAGGCGAGATGAAACGTAAATAAAGCTGTAAAGCTATCAACCGCCACGGAGGGAACTCCAAGCGGGACAAAATGTAAATAAAGTTGTACAAAGCAATCAACTGCCACAAAGTAAACTCGAGCGGTGACGTAAACGTAAAGAAAGTCAGAAGCGATCAACCACCACTTAAGTAAACTCCGGGTGGGACAATATATATATATATATATATATATATATATATATATATATATATATAATTTATAAACGCACCTGGATGTAAAATCGGGCTCATCGAATGAGTTCGACCACAGTCATATATATAAGTATATATATATATATATATATATATATATATATATATATATATATATATATAAAAGTTAATAAACGCACATTAGGATGTAAAATTGGGCTCATCGAATGAGTTCGACACACGATTAATATATATATATATATATATATATATATATATATATATATATATATATAAGTGTAGACTCAATCGAGACATAACTCAATAATGTTAGTCCATATATATATATATATATATATATACAAACTGAAATAAAATCACGGACCGAATTTCGGGCAAACACACGCAATACGACTCTCAACGTGAAGAAGGGTGTGTGCAAAGATGAAGAGAAAGACTTTAAAGTGTGTGAGAAAGGTTACAGTGGGCTACCAAAGAAGACTTCTATATCTTTAAAGTGGGTAAACACTTGATTTTGTAAGTACAAAAGTAGCTATATATGAGCTTAAAGGTGCTTAAAATGAGAAAGTACTCTGTATGGGGTGAGTACAGAGCAAATTGGGCAGGGCTTCCTCGCCGTTTTCTCTTGCAAAATGGCCACCCAAGCCCTCTATTTATAGAGGGTGGAGCCGCAGGTGTACCAGAGGCTACCCGGGTTGCCCCGGGTTTTTTGGGTTGGGTCAAGTTGTCTCGTAGTATGTACACTCGGGCACTGTAATGTCTGCTCGAACTTTTAGAAGTGAAATCCGGGCATCCGATTGAGGTATACAAGACCTATTTTGGATCGCCGTTGTCGAGAGTTGTACAATGGCATGGGATTAGAGTTTGCACGAAGTCATTGAAGATGGGACGATGCCCTCCGGTCTTCAAGCTTCAAATTCTATCTGTTACCCCTCACAATAGTCACTCGAGATTGGTTCTCCTTGATTCATGTGGGACATCGTTGTGTAGAGATGTGTGTATGAAATGTTTGAGATGACATGGTGTGGCATCGCGTTGGCGAGATGACGATGTTGCCCCTCACCGGTGTTATCGCCGGTTTGGGCTGATAAAGTAGACGTTGCTCAGGGCTTCGCTGAGATTAGACTGCTGCAATTGTTAAAGGTCCTCAGTGTCATCTTTGAGGTGTGCCTGTCCTCCCGGTGTTATCTCCGGGTTGGTACGGAGTATCTCATTGTGAGAGCCGAGATTGAATATGGTTGCATTTGAAACAAGCATTTTTGGGGTTATCGCCGAAACTGCATTCTTTGGGGTGATCACCAAGGTTGGTGGCTATTCCCATGATTGGGACTGAGACTGGATACCTCGGGGTTATCTCCGAGATTAATCAGTCTTCTCCAGTGTGTGTTCCGGTATTGGATCTCGCTGCGCCTCGAGGTTATATCCGAGGTTGGAATTATTACTCTAATGTGTGTTCCGGTTAATCTTTGAACTTAGGTAGTATCGAGAATGGATATGAAGCTGCCTTCTGGGTTCCTCTTGAAAAGATTTAATCTGTTCTCCCGCAATATTATTGGCAAGAAGACAGAAAATTTCGAGTGTTCACAGATGCCCTCTTTATCATACTCATGCATGGCGATGCATAGGTAGGATAAAGAATCCTAGACACTTGAAATGTAACAAGACAAACATGGTACTATATGTAGCAACATGATGCAAATGTATGATGCATGTGTACGGGATTGTAGCCCAACATGTTGGGGATGATTGCCGGCTCCCTGTTGCTTCAACTGGGGATGACCAGATTTGATGTGTAATCTGAATTTGTTAGGATGTTGATGTTGGGGTTATCACCAAATTCCTGGGTCCTTGATAACGACTTGATCCTGGAGATGTACCTCTTATGTGTAAGAGATCTGTGGGGATAAAGCTTGGTCTGTTTGAGGATGTGTATAACATATTACATCATCGATCCTCTTTGATAACATTGACCTTTCCTGGTTGGTATCGCCAGGACATGTCAAGATTCTGTTGGATTTATTACTCACAGCAAATGCTGTCAGGGATGCCTGACCTTCGTTGACGTGTACTTCACCGACATATGAATCAACGGCTGAAAACCCTGTGGGATAGACTATCAAGGTTGCTTGACCTTCGCTGAGGTGTGAATCAACGGTTGATACTCTGTGGGAAGATTGTCAAGGTTGCTTGACCTTCGCTGACGTGTGAATCAATGAAACATTGCATTGTGACCCCTGCCGGGGATCCGCTGGGGAAATATGAGTAATCTAGCATGAAATCCTCGAATAACTCTAGAGCTCTTATAGGTTTAATTGCCATCGGCTGAGATAACGTCAAGGCTGCTTGACCTTCGTTGATATGTGTGTCAACGTCTGAATGTGCATTTTAATCTCGTGCTAGGGCTTCACGTTGTTGTTAGGTTTGTAATATTCTAGAACGCAATCAAATTGCATAAAAGTGCGTAAGCATGTAAAAATCAGAGTTTAAAAAAATTTTACAAACCATAAACCCAGATCATCCTTTATGCACAATTATTAATTAAACGAAAAGATAAAGAATAAAAACATACCCTTGAAGATCGAGCTTCCTCAGGTACAAGTTCACCTCCAATCTTTTTCACGTTCAACTTGAATCCACCAGGCTTGGTTCCTTCCTTTGATCAACGTTAGCCACCCATGTGTTTGGCCTCTAGAGGTGATCCACCAAAGAAGAATAGGAATTCAAGAAGAAGGGGTATTGGCTCAAACCCTAGTTTTCTATCTCTATAGAAAAGGCGTACTCTCCAACAAATTGGAATTATTACGTAGTTGTAAAAGTCAACCACCCCACCACCCATAATAAGACTCCTCTTATTTATAGATGTGGGCAACCCACCTTAACAATTAAGAAATTGAGTTTTATTTAATTAATTAAATTCTTTTAATTAATTAAGCTCCCTAATCTTATTAGGGATAATTAATTAAACTCCTTTAATTAATTTTCCTTCCTAATCCAATTAGGAATAAATGAGAGTACTTATATTAAATTAATTCCTAAACTCTTTTAGAAATTATAATAATAATAATTATAATAATATTAATAAGACTCCTCTTATTAATTTATATTTAATATTTCTAAAATATTAAATAATAAATATTAAGCTATTTAATTTATTCTATCACCATAGATTAAATTAAATATACATAACTATATTATTACGATTATGCTATTAACTTCTTAAATAATTATTCTTCCTTTTATGGTGTGACCCTTTAGGTTCTCCATATTAAACCGGTTGTGAATAAATCAATTAGAATAATTCTAATCTTATTTAAATAAATAAATTAAACAATTATTTTATTTAAATAAATAATATTTATTCTACAATAGGGATAAGCCTCCTAGCGATCAGCGACTTTCCGGATAATATAGATTTCAACATTAATCATTAAAGAACCTTTGAGTAAATAGTTACTGTGACAATTCAATCCTTCCACCATACAATGTCCCAATTAAATATAAGACATGGAATTGTCCAAGTCTTATTTTATTTAATTATATGTATTTTGATCCTTAAATGCACAACTCAAATAATGCAAATTAGAAACTCCTTTCTAATTTCATTCTCGCTATCGCCAAGGACTTTACCGGGTTGTCATTTATCGAATCACATAGACATTTCTCTTCTTTTATTAGAATTGGTAGATTCTTTATTGATCATACATTATCTCCATGTACAACTTATTATACCCAAGCATACCCCTTTGATATACCCTAAGGGTCTTAAGGAATAAGTCAAAGTATAACTCATCATACACAAGATACTATGATGATCTCAAGTCCAAGGATCACTTGACTACTATCACTCGCTGTGAATTCCTATTGACGACAGCAAGTAAAACTCCATTAGGTATTCCTTAGCGAGCCAACGCTCAAAATTGAACTTATTCTCTAATAAGCACCTACATACTTGCTTTAGTGTCTCCACACAAATGATTATGAGATCAATCATCCTCATCCAATGAGCAAGCAACGTATGTACCAATCTATCCGGATTCACTAATCCCCAATTTAGTAATCCAATGATTGGGAACTATTTTAGTTTTAAGCTTTTTAAGAATTTTAGATCTCATTAGAATGATCATCATCATTATTCTAAAAGCATTGCTTAAAACTATGGGTTTATCACATATTATAAAACAGCATCATGTAGATAATTAAAAGCCTTTAATAAATTAATACTTTTTATTAATAAATGAATAAGATTGTTACAAAGTATATGCTTTATCATCAAACATGATTGGCTTATGTGCATACTACTTTCAGTTGTAACCCCCATCGAGGATCTACGTTGTAACCCCCGTCGGGGATCTACGTTGTAACCCCCGTCGGGGACCACGTTGATTTTTTAGGGTAATAACCTGGAGTTGACGGCATCGAACCTGTACAAGGTATTGCCGGATGTGATTTGTAACAAATGGGATCATTGGCAGGGTATACCTCATGTTTGGGGGACTACCAATGAGCGATATACAGACTCAAAGTTTCATTGGAGAAGACCAGGATTGTATGTTGTTTTGTTCAATCGCGTAGCATTTTTATTCCCGATTTGACCTTTCTAGTCTGTAAGAACTCCTTTGCAACTCGAACTGGACTGAGCCGGAGGGGTGGGGCCCATATAGAGGTGCCGCAGGTGCACCTGCTTTAGTCGCAGATGAGCCTATGGCCAACCGTGGATGATATAATCCAGCAGGTTGGTATCACAAGTCACTTTTAACTTGTTTTGCCAAGGAAAATCCGAGAGCCTCCTTTAGATCTGCTGAGTTTGGGCTACTTTCTGCAAATTCTGTCACCGTACGAGTGTTCTACACTATCCTGGTAATGATGCATGTATTTTTTCCAATTTTTATCCGTTGGAATTTGAGTTATCGCATGAAATGCATCTAAACACATAGTAGTGATTATGTATGCACAAATGACTTGATAAAAAATATTCAACATAGTAAATGTTAGTATTAAACCATGCTGAACATAATGATGTGAAAAAATTGACTTTTGAGACAGTCAAATTAGCACATTTTTCTACTATTTTTTGTCTTATTTGAGGTCCAATGAGCAAAAGGTAGAAAGGCAAAGTACTCATGATATTGAGGTTAACCTTATCCATGGATGATTTTGATTTTTAATGCATATATTATGTATATGACTCTGGGGCAGGTGTGCTATTGAATGGCCACCTAGACATGCCTATGTGCATTTGGATAGTCCTATTTTCAAATTAAGGGGACTATGGCAAAAAATTTCAAAATGTAGGCATTGGGTAGTCATGCATTTTAACTCTATTGTATGTTAAAGTAAATGCATGCATGCATATAGTCATAAAATGCATTCTAGAAAGCTCCAGGTAAGGAAATACCACACCCTTTCTGAGGTAATTTGGAGACTTGTTGTCCAGATATTATGGATTCGGATCAGCCGAGTAGTTCTCGTAGGACCACTTCTGGTATACAGAGGAGGGCGTCTGAAGTGCCTCAACCCCGTTCTGTCAGACAGCCTCGTCGATTGGTGGAGGTCGTGATTCGTCCAGTCTGGGCTGATGTTCCAGACGTTGAGGATGAGGATGAGGATATTCCGATTGAGGATCCAGCTCCTGCTGCACATGTTCCCCGTAGGGAGCTCCCTTGTATTTAGGTGGCAAACCCAGAGCTTCTGGGTGATTTGAGCAGACATCCCTCGATGTATTTGCATGCTAACGAGGTATGACGTTAGATCTTGATCTTCCTTCTTTCCTATTGCCGATGATTAAAGGGTTTTGATGTTGATCTGCATTTCATGTAGGTTCCCGGCTTCACACAGCCTCGAGGGAATTGGTTTAGTATACACTCCAAGTATCAGGCTCTTGATCCTGATTATAGAGCGGTAGTGCATGATTAGGGATTCAGGGAATTCTTCTCCATCCTTCCCCGTCGTTGTCCCTGGGGTTACCTCAGGGCATTGTCTGAGCGACGGTTTCATCAGACTCAGTCACTCCATCTGCTAGATTGCGAGGTGATGATGACGCCGAAGGATTGGCGATTTATCACAGGTAAGGAGTTTGGAGGGGAACCAGTGCCTTGCATGGTGAATATTACCCCTACTGCCGTCAAATCCTTGTTAGGAGTTTTCTATGGAGGCTTTCAAAGCGTGGATCTGACGTCGTGTCCTTTGAGTGTAGATGCTATGATCGGGCTTTTGAGTGAGCCCATGCCTGATGATGTTAGAGTCAGGGATCGCATTCTTCGACGATTGTTCTTGATGATCATTAGAGGCTGCTTCATAGCAGATAACTCTTCTACGGTGTCGTTCGCTTTGATCAGCGCCACACGTCATGTAGACCGTATTGGAGAGTATGATTGGGGTTCCTACACCTTTGCCTATTTCCTCTAGGGCATGCGTATGCGCTCATAGGGTTTGACTGAGGCTTGGCTAGGCTTCTACCCATTTCTATTGGTGAGTACTTCTCTTGTCATTTCCCACTTATATGTTAAGAGTGTTTACTGATCGTAGATGTTTTGCCATTGTGTTGGCAGTTTTGGGCCTACGAGAGGCTCCCATGCTTGCATCCTGTGAGTGTGTTAGGTTTAGATACCTATCCACGAGGACGACGATGGCATCATTCCATTTTGCCAGAGGTCCCTGCTAGCTGAGGGTTTCACTCATTTCCGTATGCAGCTGGAGTTGTTGATAGCTGATACCATCACAAGGATTCCCTATTCAGGGGAACACATGACCATCGGTTTTGAGGATGGATACCCGACTGGAGTCGAGTACGTGATTTTTACGAGGAGAGTTCCTCTCTTCACAGATGGAGGCTGGGAGCTCTATTTAGGAGAGTGTTCTATTAGGAGCACCACAGGGGAGATTCGTATACCGATCTTGCCTCCTCCCCGCCAGCGCCATTGGCTCAGTATCACGATCACCCACAACGATTCTTCATTGTTGGGGTTTGATGGCTTTACATTATCAGAGGGTCCTTGCACTCAGGAGACGTTCCAGCGTTGGTGGTTCCCTCGTACTATCGAAGCTCAGTCCTGTGCCACACAGTTCATGGGGGATATGGTTCCAGGATCCGTGATGATGACGGATTGGATAGCTTATGTCCAAGATCCGACTCATATGACACAGATTGATAGTTTGACCCGGCAGTTGGACCGAGCACACATATTTATCCTAAGATTTGGGCAAAGATCCCAGAGGAGGCGACTTCATTTGATCCTTCCATTTGTCGGTGGCCCTCAGATGACCCATTCAATTTTGCCGGTGCAGATCCTCCTCTATATAGGCCTGACATCAATGTTGATAGAGATTCAGTGACTCAGGAGGAGTTACATCAGGTGGACAGGATTGATGATGTAGATAATGACACCATTGTCTTCTTCTGATGTGTATTCTCATTATATCTTTTGATAGGCCTTTGTTAGATATTGGGTGGTTGTGCCCCATTCTCGCTATATCTTTTGATAGGCCTCTGTTAGTAGTAGGGCGTCTGTGCCCCATTTCCCTGTATTTGTAGCTGTACAGAGATGATATTTTAGATGTTGATATACTTAGTAAAGTATGCATAGTTTTTCATTCCCTATATCATATTGCCATCTATTATCTGCTATGCATTTATCATGTTATGCATATGTATATATGTCCAGAGATATTAAGCACTGACCCCTGGATGGTCTTATGACACGACCCATACAGATGTCTTCTTCGACAGTTAGCCGTATTGATCATACCCCACCATCATTGGTGGCATCGGGTATGCGATCGTGGTATGATAGCATGTCACCATTAGACAGGGTGACTGTAGATCATTTGTTGCAGCGTACTATGACCTTATTGATGTTTCAGGTTCTCGCAGGGTTTGTGGATGGCATGCTAGAGTATTGGGTATCGGATAGGCATGTTTTTCGATTTGGGACCCATGAGTTAACTCCTACTCTGGAGGAGTATGCACGATTCACGATGCTACCACTGGATAGACCTTGCGTGCATATGGCTCTAGGAGACATGAGTCGACGGTTCATGACTCTCACTGGATTGCGGCACAGAGTGGTACAGGATGAGCTTACATCGAGCCACGTTATATCCCAGTGTTTTCTGTTCGACAGATTTGGCTTTGAGGATAGTTATTCACGACATTCTGGGGATTTCACAGCACCAGAGGATCATTGGCGTTTAGCCAGGGTTGATGTACTGCTGTTATGCGTATTGTCGTATGTCTATATGCCATGATACATGGATAATATAGACATTGGTGTCATCATGGCAGTGAGAGCTCTCAGGGAGGGTCGCACCATTATACCCATGATTGTAGCAGAGACCCTACGGTCAGCCTCCTATTGTTACATTTATCCGACAGGAGTGTTCACGGGTAGTTCGGTCATGCTATATTTGTGGTTTATGTCCCACTTGAGACCGATTGGCACTCTTAGACGGCATGGGTACTGGTTCAACCATGATATATTCATGTCGTACTCCTTTCAGCCATCGGAGTGTATAGATGCTACGTCTTGGTCCATATATTTGGCGGATATTAGAGATCCATTTGTCATATTGCCGTGCTCGGGGCTCAGCTCACCATACAGCTTTATTACTCATGTTCCGGGCATGGACTACCTCCCTCTGGCTGGTTTGAGGGGCGTGACTACTTATCACCCGCTGGCCGTGGTGTTGTAGTTTGACCAGTTTCAGGATTTTCATCCTTTCGAGGGGGCAATAGGTCAGCATTCAGCTTCTCGCTATCTTTTAGTAGAGGACCGCTCCCGTGTGTATGCTTGTTGGGATCAGCATGAGATACCTGATTTTTCTGTTAGTCATCCAGGTTATTCTGCAGAGTATTCCGCATGGATGGAGACAGAGATTTTATCGGCTGCGATAGTATCCACAATACCAGATAGTGAGTCAGATGATGTAGAGCCCATTAAGGACATCGATTCCCACATCAAGGAGGAGCCCGCTGCTAGGTTGCCAGCATTTCCTCTAGATTCTCCCAGTACCAGTACTGTTGTGATTCAGCACTCAACATAGTACCTTGAGTAGAGTCTTCATCTGATGACCTTTGAGAGAGATCAGGCTTGATCTTTGATGTTGATTGCCCTTGATGGGAGAGACGCAACTCTATTTGAGAGAGACGAGGCATTAGCTCGCATAGATGTCGCTGTTGTTGAGCGGGATGAGGCCAAATTAGCCAGAGATGCAGTGATAGTTGAGCGAGATAGTGCCATATCTGCCCAAGATGTAGCCGTCATAGATAGTACTGCAGTGAAGTCTCTTACCACTGACATGATCGCAAAGATGAGCGCTTATATTGATGAGCATATGGTCACCATGCAGATGGCTGCAGATCTGTTGGGTCGTGTGGATATTCTCGTACAGGAGACCACAGCTTTACCTCCTTCTTCTGAGAGGGATGCCATGTTGGGCTTGTTAGCTCACATATACCCTGACTTGTAGATGAGCTTGTATTTTCCTGCACATACTAGCTTAGTCATTTTGTCATGTACAGTTTGCATTGTATATATCAAATAACATTATATATATATGACAGGGAAATATATTTTTGATCACTTCCCTTTTAGATATGCTTTGCTACTCACATGATATTTTGCCTGCTACTTCAGGGCTTGCGATCTTGATGTATTCTGAATTCCTCTTGGGTGGATGAACATTGAGTTGCCTCTGGATAGTTCAGAATGGATCATCGATCTATATGTATCCCTACCATCTTTGGTGTCTTGGGACGGGTTTATGTATGGAAATGTAGAGAGGAATGTGGCTTTCCTCTCTGAGATTGACCGCACCACAGATGGTTGCCAGTACTTCTATTTAGGAAAAGCCTAGTTAATTCCATCTCTTATGGATTGGTGTTTTTCTTCAAGGTATGGCCGCAGCTTAGATGGTCGCCGAATCTCCTATTTGGGAGGAGTTTAGGTAATTCCATCCCTTTGGTCTGAAGCCAATGAAATGTAGTGGATTGAAAGGTGAACCCAATACCAACTAACAAGGGTTTGTGTTTTGGTAGGGGGTGAGACCGAACCATGAATGGCTGCCTACGTACTCCTATTGAAGAGGAGACCAGGTCTGCATAGTTCGAACCTGGTGTAAGAGGTTCAACGCTGTATATAACAAAAATAGTGTAGGAATGTTTTTGTTGTTTTTGTTTTTGTAAGGAAAAGGGTGGAAATGTTTTTGTTGTTTTTGTTTTATTGCGACCGAGCCATATGAAATGGTTGCCTATGTATTCCTATTGAAGAGGAGATCAGGTCGACGTAGTTCGCCCCTCAGGGCGAGTGGAAAAACATAATCCCATGTGCAGGTCAGATTGCGGGGAGGAGAAAGTTTAATCTTAGGTTGAGGATAAATTGCAGGTATGAGAAGTTTGATCCCATGTATGGGTAGCCAAACTACAAATGCGAGAGGTTCAATCCATAGTGGGATGACCTAAGTCGTAGGAACACATAAAAGCCAAGCTGGTGGCTTGAAAGGTATGTTTCCCTGAGGGCAAAGTGTGGAAGATTTGTATGTTGTAAAGGGTTAAAGAACCGGAATGACTGGTGTTTTGATGGTCCAACACCAGGATGTTGGCTTGATGGCAACTTCAGACATAGTACCGTTTCACGGCGTCCGAATTGATGAGTTGTGGAAATTCATCGCCGTCCATTTCTTGCAATCTGAGAGCGCCTCCTGTCAATATTTCCTTGACAACAAACGGCCTTTCCCGGTTAGGAGAAAATTTTCCCTTAGGTTGATCTTGGTTGCCAATGATCTTCTTCAAAACCAAGTAATGTTGTTTAAACTGCCGTAGCCGGACTTTTTTGTTGTAGGATCTGGCGATCCTTTGCTGATATAACTGACCATGGAAGATAGTCGTGGTTCGCCTTTCGTCAATTAGAGACAATTGGTGATACCTGTCTTGTACCCATTGGTCTTCATCCAGCTGAGCGTCTATCAACACTATGAGGGATTCCATTTCAACTTCTATGGGTAACACTGCTTCCATCTCATAGGTTAATGCGTAGGGGGTTGCCCCAGTGGAAGTGCTCATGAGGTTCTGTAGGCTAACAGAGTAAGAGGCAATAGGTCAGGCCATTCTTTATGGTTGGCGGACATCTTTTGTATAATCTTCTTGATGTTTTTGTTAGCCGCTTCAACAACACCATTCATCTTCGGACGATAGATGATAGAGTTAAGATGTTTGATGTGGATTTTACTGCATAATTCCCCCATCATTCTGTTGTAGAGGTTCTTAGCATTGTCTGACACAATCACCTCTGGTTGTCCATATCGACAAACGAAATTGTTTCTGATGAAAGCAATGATGATTTCTTTAGTAATCCTGGGGAAGGAGGCTACCTCTACCCACTTGGTGAAGTAGTCGATCATGGTGAAGATAAATCGATGTCCATTACTGGCTTTAGGCTCAATGGGCCCGATAATGTCCATTCCCCACATTGAGAAGGGCCTAGGTGAACTTATGTTGTGGAGTTCCCTTGGAGGGGCGTGTATAGCATTCCCATGAATCTGGCACTGATAGCATCTCCTGATGTGGTCATTGCAATCATCTTTGAGAGATAGCCAATAATGTCATGTCCTGAGGACTTTCTTGACAAGGAGGGGGCCACTCATGTGGGGGCCACAAACTCCACTATGGATTTCATCCATAAGCCTTTGGGCTTGATCTTTGTCTAAACATCTGAGGAGACCTAGTCCTGCATCTCTTTTGTAGAGCGCATCTCCACTCAGGTAGAATTTCATAGCAAGTCGATGGATTCGCCTTTTCTCAAATTCGGGAGCCGCTTCAGCATGTGTAGATCCATCTCATAGATATTCCTTGATATGTCGATACCAAGGATGTTGGATGGGAGGTAGCTCATCCGATACTTCTCAACGTAATTCTATAGTTGGGGGCCTTGTGCGGGGAAATTATGACGCTTGGCAAGTGTTCCTTGTCTGATATGCGAATCAAGGAGGCCAAAGTTGCTAACGCGTCCGCAAAGTCATTACTATTACGAGGAATATGTAGAAAGGAGATTTCTTCAAAATCCAAAACCATATAAAAAACTTGCCGATTGTAGGGCAACAAATGTAGTTCCTTAGTTTGATAGATTCCGGTGGATTATCTGATTACCAACTCTGAATCTCCAAAGACAGTTAACCGACTGATGCCCATTGAGCAGGCAAGTTTTAGCCCATGAGATGACCTTCATACTCATTTGTGTTGTTGGTGCCGATAAACCGCAATTTGTGGCGATGGGATATCGCTCTCTCCGCATTAGATACTAGAAGCTGCTCCGACTCCGAACCTTCTAGATTAATGACTCCATCAAAATACATCTTCCATGATTGGCGCGTATCGTACTGATGGTATTACTGAACTGTCATTACTCCTTCATCGGGGAAATATGTTTCCAAGGGTTTGAAATCCCCTGAAGATGCGGTGGCCAGTTGATCCGTAATTCCTAGACCTTTGATGGACTTTTGAGTCACATATACGATGTCAAATTGTTGTAAGATCTACTGCCATCTGGACAACCGACAATTTAACATGGGTTTATTGAACACATATTTGAGAGGATCCACGCGGGATATGAGATGGGTTGTGTGACCATGAAGGTAATGTTGTAACCTCATAGAAGCCCATGCTAAAGCACAACAAGTCTTCTCAATCAGAGTGTACTTGTGTTCACTGCTGCTGAATCTTTTGCTGAGGTAATAGATAGCTCGTTCTTGGCCTCTATCTTCCTTCTGTCCCAGCATGCAGCCCATGGCATTGTCACTTATGGACAGATACATGAACAGGGGAACATCATCCCTGGGTGGTACCAACACGGGAGCTTTGACTAGCTGTTTCTTGATTGTGAGGAAGGCATTTTGACACTCATCATTCCATTTCATGGAGGAGTTCTTCCTTAACAGCTTGAAGATTGGCTCACAGGTTGCCGTGAGTTGAGAGATAAACCTGCTAATGAAGTTGATTCTTCCCAAAAATCCCCGTATTTCCTTTTCTATCAGAGGAATGGGCATTTTCGTGATGGCCTAGATTTTGGCAGGATCCAACTCAATTCCTTTGTGGCTAACTAGAAATCCTAGCAACTTGTCTGATTTAACTCCAAAGGCACATTTGGCTGGATTCAACTTCAAGTTGTACTTACGCAACCTATTGAACAACTTTCTGAGATGGTCTAGATGGTCATCCTCCTTCCGGGACTTGACAATGATGTCATCCACGTAGATCTCAATCTCCTTGTGCATTAAGTCGTGGAAAAGAGCCATCATAGCTTGCTAATAGGTGGCTCCGGCATTGATGAGGTTGAATGACAACCGTGTATAGCAAAAGGTTCCCCAAGGCGTGATGAAAGCAGTTTTCTCACGATCTTCCTCAGCAACCATGATTTGATGGTACCCTGCAAAGCAATCAGCAAAGGAGTACATGTCGTATTGCGCAGCATTATCAATGAGAATGTGGATAAATGGCACAGGAAAGCTATCTTTTAAGCAAGCTTTGTTCAAGTCCCGAAAATCCACGCAAACTCGCACCTTCCCTCCGGGTTTAGGCACGGGAACAATGTTGGATATCCACTCAGGATATGTGGACACCATGATGATGCCAGCTTGAAATTTTTTCACAATTTCTTCTTTTACCTTTAAACTCCACTCAGGTTTCAATCGCCTGAGCTTTTGCTTGACTGGCTTAAATCCCTCTTTAATGGGAAGGCGATGAAGGACAATGTTAGTGGACAAACCTACCATGTCTTCATGAGACCATGCAAACACATCTTGGAATTGGGTTCATAGCGTAACCATGTCATTCCTTTGGTTTGGGGTAAGGTCTAAACCAATCTGGATTAACTTAGGGCTTTCTAAGGTTCCGAGATTGAAAGAAGTGGTTTGATCATGGTTGGGTTTAGGTTTGTCTTTGACCCATTCTTGAATTTCTGGAGGCACCTCAATGTCATCCTGTATTTCCATCAAGGCTGAATTCATCTCTACATCAAAGGTACAATCCTTGTGGAGAAGAGGCACCGTATCAACAAGCTGAGCACATCTAAATTGTGGTCTGAAACAAAATATGCTTTCACTTAGTATATATGAAATGTTTTTGTGACACCCCCAAATCCTGGTACTTCATTTCCTCAAGATTTGGTGTTCACTTAATCAAAACATTCATTTCTAACTACCCAATCATAATAAAATTGAATAATAAAAACCTTCCCATACAGAATTAAACTTAAATAAAAATATCCCAGGTTATCTAACCTTTAATTACAAACATTCAAATGCGGAATTTAAAATTTATTACATCACATCATATTTAAAAGTCTATTATCATAATGATAAAAATAAAATTACAAGTCTTCATTACTTGTACATTTTTCCCTTTCCTTTGATAGTTGTAGGTTCATTGACCTTCTCAACCTTAACTGCAATAAGTATATAAATATGCAAGAGTGAGCAAACAAAGCTCACTTGAAATCAGAATGAATAACTTTATAACATTACATCATTTGCCAAAACTAGGCTCAATAGAACTGAATGATAGGTTCTATTACATTTTGAAACATACTACTGAGGGTCTAATGACCACGAATCATGTCCACAGTTATAAGTAATCTTTCAACTTTAACTTTAACAGTCATAAGACTATAAGGACTCCACGTACTTAGGGGGATCAGCCCTTTGTACAATGTATTGTGCAGAACCATTTCAACACTAAGCGTAAACCTCTAATAAAAGAGTTGTTCATCTCATTATTTAGAATACAAGTCCACACCAAAGTAAGTTTGGTTTGGATACATTACAAGGTAATTTAGAATTCAACGGTCATCAACTAAGGATTAGTTGAATACAAAAGAACTAACTGCATGCTATGGAATAATCATAACTGAATCGATATTTGTAAATTAACATCATGCTTTAGGAATAATCTAATAGCATAAATATTGAATAATCATAACATTCAAGGTTATTGAGAATTGGATACTAAACATGCATAGTGAAACTATAATATTAAAATATAGCGATTTGTATGCTAATTAACAAGTTACATATAAAAGAAACTTGCTCAATACTAAATATACGATTTGGAATACTTGCATCCCTATGGACAATTAGATACAAGAGCTTTCTCAATAATAACCCATCTAGCTCTACGAAAGTGTAGAGTTAGCCACTTTTGTAATTGAAATTGAATTAAAAACAATAATGTACTGAACGAAATTAAACTTGCACAATGAAGTTTTAGAGTTAGAGAACTTGCCTTTAGCACAAGCTAACCCTTACAACTTGAATCTCAATACCCTATATATATGTCTGATAAGTGGATTTTTTATACACTTATCCAGTATCTTTTACTTGAATTAGTTGCTTATATTTATGTGTCTTAGTTACTTTTCCTACATTCTGTGTTCATTTTGTAGGTTATACGTTTGGGAGCGGTGTGAGCGATTATTGGTAAGGAAAAGCAAAGAAAATGCAAAGAAAAGGAAATCCGGACATCATTTGGGCTTTCATGTTACTTAATGTTCTTGGCTTGGAACTTGGACTACATTGTAGAGCGCCTTCGTAGCTTTCCGGAACATCTTGAATCGCTCTAATCGGAGTTCGGATGCAAGAGTTATGATCGTTGTACCAACGGACGTCAAACTTCGCTGTTTTGGTTAGCCATTTTCATAGCAGTCCCTTCCAGCTCAATTTCAGCCTTCATCCGTGCAGTATTTCTCAGTACTCAAAGAACGAAAGTTGTAGAGCTCGTCGATATCTTCGATTTGATTGGTGGCAGGCCCCGTAATTCTTCCCGGATCAAAAGTTATGACCATTTTACCAGAGCACACTGCAGCAGAAAATCACCCGCGCGCGAACTTGCGCGCGCGGCTGACTTTCTGATGAGCAAAAAGTGCGATTTTCAGCTTTTTTGCGCGTGGCGCCTAACTCGAGCCAATTCTGCAGCCATTGACGGGTGTTGACCAAAGATGACTTTTCACTAAACAGAGCAGCTGAAGCGTAATTGAGAGGGGAATGCAATTAGGGATTATATATTAGACATATTCTCATCATGTAAACAATATTCCACCCCTTGGGGGCTAGAGCTATCATTATTTTCTTTTCTTCTCTTTCTTTTTAGATTAGATTAGAACCCTAGAATAGATGAGATTTGGGGATTGAAGCAATCAAAGAGCATTGGAAATTCAGAATTGGAGCAAGAGGAGAATCTCAGATTTGCATTCCCAAATCCCTAACTTCTCTTTACTTCTATCTTTATTTCTCAATGTATAATCAATTGTGGATTGCGGGTTTTGATTTTATGATGAGCTAAACTCTATTTTGAGATTACAATGGATTCTATTGATTAGTTTAATCTGATATATTTTATTGTTAACCTTATTGATTGCTATGAGATTGTTTATTAAGATTCATGCTTATTTGTTTAGTTGATTGGCCATCAATTACTAGGATAACCCATATGAACTTGAAAGACGGACTATGGGTTTAGATTTGATCTTGATAGCTTGGGTTTGTATGTTCTACATGGTGATGGAATATATGATTCGTGCTTAGGATAGACATATACCGAAGCACCGCTCGTAGTCAATTAAGAACTTGAGCTTAAACCTTAATTATTTGTAAATCACATAGACATATAGTGGTTTAGGTAATGTGGGTGTTCACGTGTATTCTATCAATTGTGGATTATATGTGATATGGGTATGGTACATTGAAAGATGGCTATACTTTACTTTAGTGTTCTCGACTAACAAACCGGTACAATTAGTTTGGCTTAACATGAAGTGTATGGATTTGAATGAGTCAATAGATGAAATTATAATCTCAGGTCTTCATTATCTAGTTTCACTCTAGGGATAGTTAGGTTTATTTAATTTTTATAGTTTAAATATAAAATATATTATCCTTCGTTTAAATAAGACTGAAATGGTTATGGGTTAATGCTTGGTAAACTTTATTAGATAATTCCCTGTGGATCGATACTCGACTTACTCTGTATTACTTGTTGACGCATGTATACTTGCATGAGTTAGAGCTCTTTTGTTAGTCTTAAAAAAGATGCAACAATGTCATCATGACATAATTAGTCATTACCAACCTTTTATATCTATATAAACAAATATATACATCATGTAGGTTAGATTACCAATTCACATAATCAAACTATGTAAATACTAGTTAACCCTTGATAACATGCTCATTCATAGTTTAATACTACTGAAATCATCATTTAACATTCCTATTATTAACACATAACATTTATTTTCAAAATTTGTGTAACAAACTAAAAGCTGTCGAGACCATTCGCTTTAAACTCATTTTCTTGTATTTCATAGTTTTACATCGTGGTTGGCATCACTTGGTATTTGAAATAAGGCCAACTGACATAGTCATGAGCCAAAAATTGGCGGCCATGGCATGGCGTTGACGTTGCGGCGCAAAACTAACATTGTTCATTGAGCATGCTAAGCTGCCAAACTCAAAATTGACGACCAAGCTCTAAGAACAAAGATAAACAAAAAGCCAAATTGGCCTATAAGCTCCAATCTAACTAGCTAATTAACATGTAATTCATACAGAGACTTCATGTAAACATATTGTAAAGACTCCTAACATGATTCTACCCATAAAATAACATAAACATCAAATTTACAACACCCAATTTCAATGTTTTTGACAAAAACTCCATTTTTTACATTTTTAATGAAAATCAACACTGTGATTTTGTTTTTCAATCAAAAAAGTAAATTCAAAATACCATGGTTATGCTTATACATACTCTATCAAATTCAATAGTCAATTTATCAATTTAACAACTAATTAAACATTAATTTTTTACTTTAAACTAAGCCATATTCATATATATTTTCATATAAACATTGTAATATGGTTTTCTTCACAAATTGCATACACACATGACTTAATTTCTCTATAATCACATATAAACTCATGAAACAGCCTTTTACAAACAATTATCATACAAAACTATATACATATCAATAATTCATCTTTTACAATTATTTTACAAAGACTTTTTGGGCAGAGGAAAACTAAACTTTTAAAGAAAAAGATTGAGCTCCTACCTTTGATTAAGAAGATGATGTTTATCCTTTTGATTATCAAGCTTCTTTTCCCCAATTCTTTTATCAAAAACCTGTTAGAAATCACTCACTTTCTCTCTAGAGTTTTCTCAAATTTTCTCTGTATTCTTCTTCTTCTCTCCCTTTTCTTCAACCGAGTCTTTCTTTTCTCTTCTAACATACGTAGAATAATATAACGTATATAGTAATAATATATATTAATGATATAATATAAATATAGATATAACTTATATTAGTTATGTAAGTTTTTGAAAATCAAAAGCCATAAGGCTTGTTTGGTTAAACACTAAAAAAATAATCAATTAATCCTTATGCCTTTTTTGGAAAAAAAACACTATTAGATTAAAGACTTAATATGCATTAAGACTTGTTTGGCCAAAATTAAATTAAACTCCATTTAATTTATTTTAATAACTCCTTTATAGCAAGGTTCTTTGTCACACTTCTATTTTTAATTAAACAATCAATTTAATCAATTCAAATGTTAATCTATTAAATTACTTTAACACATAAATCACTACCACATAATTATAATTTCCTTTATAATTATAAATTTATTTAACTAACTAACACCTTATTTTAATTACAAATTCTAATTAAAATATTATATTTCATTTAATCATTATTAGCTCTCTAACTTAATTATTAAATTAAATTAGTATATAATCTCATAACAATTAATTTTCTTAGCTCCTTAATTATTTATTCAACAAATAATTAACTAAACCACATCAACTCAAATTGAATAATTATTTATTCAACAATAACATATCCATTAAATACTTATATAAATCAATAATCTCCTTAATTATTTATTCAACAAATAATTAACTAACTAAACCACATTAACTCAAATTGAACAATTATTTATTCAACAATAACATATCCATTAAATACTTATATAAATCAATAAATATTTAATATTATAATTTAAAATTTTGGAATGTTACAGTTTTGATCATACACAGTGTTAGCATATACTGACAAAATAAACTGCTAATATCGTTAGAAAAGTAGCGGTTATTATATCTGAGGTAGAAAAGTTTTTACCGCTTTACCCATGACGACCAATGCAATGAGTCTTTTTTCCAATTGGCGAGGGCAAAGTCAAGGTGGACTGCAGTGATGGAGGGATTGTCATCGTCCTCCCTGTCCCGAATGATGGCCATTATATCTGGGCAATCATCGTCTGGGGTGTATTTGTTGGTATGTTCATCATGAAAGATGATGCGTACGCCTGACATCATTCGGATGACGTCTTGCTTGATTCTTCGTTCCTCCTCTTCGACTGCGGGATTTGGAACAAAGACTTCTTTCTCATTTACCGGTACCAGCTTGGGAAATAACATAGCCATTACATTGGCAGGCACCTTTACAAGAGGTTGTGCGGACTCAGAGTTTGAAGGCGAAGATAAACGTCGCATGGTTGAAACTGAAGGAATATGCTGATGCTTATGTGGATTCCTGTGACTAGAACTGGCAGAATAGCCTAGCCCAGCTGTTCCAGTTTGCTTGGTTAATCAAATTGGGTATTTAATACCCTGGCAATCTTTACCCAGCCCTTGTCCCGGCTTATGACCCAATGGCATCATTTCTTGAGTAGCCGACATTACCTCGGCAGAAATCTTGGGTTCGGGAAATGGCGTTCCAATATCATGGTATTGGGTATTGCTTACTTCCAAGGCATAAAAACTGACCGGCTCAACATCTGCATTGGCATTGTTGAATGGCATGTCCCCGTGTTGAGGACACTCTGGTTCAGCGTTGACCGTGACTAGGCTATTATTGATAATGTATTTCAGTTGCTGATGAAGGGTGGAGGGGACTGCCCCTGTCATATGGATCCATGGTCGTCCTAAGAGCAGGTTGTATCCCGAATCTATCTTGAGCACATGGAAAGATACACAGAATGTGTGGGGACCAATTTCGATTGGCAGTTCAATTACTCCGATCGAATTTCGGCGGGCTCCATCAAAAGCTTTGATGACGATATGGCTACTCCGGAGTCGGTTGAGATTGATATTCATCTTCACCAAAGTAGTGTATGGATAGATATTCAGAGATGAACCTCCATCTATCAAGACTCCAACTAGCATGTATCCAGAGGACAAGACCGCAATGTGCAACAGCTTGTAATGACTGGTCCCTTCGGGTGGTATGTCATCATCAGTGAAGGATATCACATTGTTGTTCAAAATGTGATCCACCAAGTGTTGAAAATTTTCCGTATCAACTGATGTTGGTAGAGAGGCTTCTTCTAAAACCTTCAACAAGATCTTTCAGGGATTCTCGGAAGTTAGGACCAAGTCCAAAATTGATATTTGTTGTGGAGCTTCTTTTAAGCTTAAAACCACCTTGGTTTCATTATGACCCATAGTGTGGAGGAATTTTTCAATCTTCTCCATGGGTATTTTCCCCTTTGATTTGATGGTAGACTTCATCACCCATTGGGGAAGATATAGTGGATTTTCCTTCAAAACTATAGCAGTTGTATGTGAGGTGGATCCTTCACCTTCTCCATAATTCCACGAAACTTTGCACAAGCTAACAATAGGATATTTTGCTCTACACGGCAAGTTGATTGGCTCGGGAGTGGCCACTTTCAAAGGATTGTTGCTTCCCTTGAGTTGAATTGTTGGCATTGCGAGTAATTTGTTAGCCCCATCAGTTTCAGTGGATATAACTGCTACCACACTCTTCCACTTAGTAGGACTTGTATTCTCACTTGCACGTAACACAGTTTCATCGTCCGCTAGGTGCAGGACACCACTGTCAATTAGATTTTGGATGAGGTGGTGAGGCCCTTGACATTCTTTCGTCTTTGTGACCGCGAGAATGGGAGTGATATTGACATACTCCATCATAATTGTACTGTCCTTAACGGGGGTTGATTGGAGGTAGAAGGGAACTGCTCCTTCCTTCATTGATTAACATCTGAAGGATTTCCTCCATAGGTTGGCCTAATTAGGTGAATTCCCTTTTGTTGGCAAAATCCCGACGGGCTTTGACATTTGCTCTCTTTGTCACTTTGTCTTCCAGTATTTCATTTTCTGAAAGTGACGAGGGCATATTCATGACAAGAGGTAGGAGACTGGCATGCTCCTGGCTGATTAATTAACGTGTCACTTGATGCTGATAAGTCACCAATTCTGCCAATTGTTCAATTTTCTTGCATAGAGCTTTCATCTTTCGTTCCATTGTGAACTGGAACTTGGCATAATCCCATTTGTCAACACCGTCTTTGAGGGTATGGGAGGATTCACAGTTGAAATTGGAATTCTGTCCGTTGCTCCAATTTATCATGTTGACATGTTCTTCTTTGTGTTGAGGAAGAGGGTTGTCTTGAATGTGAGGTTGATCTGGTTTGGTGACCACGATCTCACAGTTGTCTATCAGGTCTTGGATCTTGTGCTTCAAGGCCCAACAATCCTGAGTGTCATGTCCAGGCGCCCCGACATGATAAGCACATTTCCGAGCAGCATTGAAACCCCGTCCATTAGGGCTGGCTGGTGGAAGAAGATACGTAATTTTCTTCTATGTTGTCAGAAGATTGAGAATGTTCTCGAGGGTGTCCCCTAAGGGTGTGAACACTCGAGGGCGTTTGACTTCTCCACCTTTTGGTATTGGAGGGTTCGCAGACTATGCTTGAAAGGGAGTGTTGTTTCTCCTTTGAATAGGCATGTTCTGATTGTCTTTTTGACCCTATAGTATCAGGGAAACATCTTCCTCTTTCTTTTTATGGACCCTCCAGGGGTTGTTTCCATAATTTCCAGATTGGATGTGATCAACAACAGCTTTGGGTGCAGCTAGGTCTTGAATTTTTTCGGACTTCAATCCCATCTCAGCCATCTCCCCATGTTTGACCATTTCAGAAAATGATTTACTGATGCTGGTTAAAACTCTTTCATAGAAAGGAGCTTCTTATATGTCTATGAAAGTCATGACCATCTCTGATTCTGTCATGGAAGGACTAACTTGGGCAGCCAGGCGTCTCCACCTTTGAGCATACTCTCTGAAAGACTTGTTAGACTGTTTCTTGATCTTGGTAATTTGATATCGTTCAGGAGCCATCTGAGATTGAAAGCAGTATTGGGTGAGGAAAGCATGTACTAACTCTTCCCAGCTATAGATCTTTGAGTTGTCTAATCTTGTGTACCACGAACGGGCTTCTTCAATTAGACTTTTCTGGAACAATTGCATTCTGAGGTTTTCGTCCTCTGCATAAGATCCAAGTTCTCCAATAAACACCTTTAAATGTGTGTAAGGATCTCCTAACCTGTCATATTTTTTGAAGTCAGGAGTTTTAAACTTTTCTGGATAATGAACACTAGGAAAAATGCAAAGATCAGCATATGGAACACTCCCGTGTGTTCCAATTCCTTTGATAGCACGAAGGGTCTCTTCCATTTGCAGGACTTTCTTTTTAATGTCACCGGTGTTTGGATCTCCAGTGGGATGGGTAGCATCATGAGTTTTGTTGGTCGTATCCAACTGTAGTTCAGGTATTGTAATGACCTGGGTTCCCCCTTGTGTGGAAGATTCAGCATGTACGGGTATTTTTTGACCTTGAGTAGACTGGTGTAGTTCTTTGAGTAGAATAGCCAAATCTGTAATTTGTTTGCTTAATCCGTCGAATTCTTTGCGAGAAACTGGATTAAGGTCAATCGCAATCGGGATGATGACATGATTATTTGTAGGGCTGTAGCCTTTTTGATTTTATTAGGGTAATAGGTCTGATTGGTTCCCTGCGAAAGACTTGCATAGTTTAGTCTTTAGGGAATGTGTATAATAACATGTTATGTGATATGTCCATTTTAGGAATTTTATCCTGCAAAATGGATGTCAACTGTCTGTAGCATAAATATGTATGTGAACACATTTCTACATATTTCTCATTACATGGAGATAGATATAGAATGAAATTACAAGTAATTGAAATGAGAGAGCATGAAGAGACTTTCCTTCGTTTTGGGTTTATCAGAGGCTGGCCTATCTTAGGTTACTCTCGCGGCATTTTGGCATGAAGGTTCCCAAATCATCGCAATTTACTCAACGGGAAATTAATCCGGTCTTTAACTGGAGCGAATTTGGGTGGTGCCTTTCCTGAGCCTTGGGGAATCAGTCTTCCCACGAGTCCAATAATCAAACACTGGCGGGATAGCCTTCTGGTGGAGGGACCACACAACATACATTCACATACATCGCGTCTCACCGAATGAAAACGATGACATGTGCGAAGCACTAATATCACAAGCAGATATGGTGCGAGGCACTAAGTGCAATAAGAAAATGCATTCGTGTAAACTCATCATAAATGTAAATGCAACATTTACACACAAGCAGATAACAGTTTTGAAAAGATTGTAATAGCGGCTTAAGTCCTCTTACTGTATTCCCCAGCAGAGTCGCCACCTGTCGACGTCGGGATTTTTAATTGTCCATTTCCATTACTTGTTCTTTGGTGTTCTCATTTTACGTGAGATTTGTTTGAAAAAATAAGTGAAAAAGGTCCGACATGTATAATGTCGACGATGGACTGTTAAGAGTCGCCAGTTGGTTTTTTAAATGGTTGTACCAACACAACCGAGAAAAGGTTTGCACATTGACCCAGTGATGTGACACTGCTAAGCAAGTCGGTTGGCAAGAGATTCATTAGGGTCCGGGGACTTGGTTTATGCGGAGGGAAGGTGTTAGGCACCCCTCGACATCCGTGTTACCACGGTGGCCGCCTCTTTTCAAGAAACTATTATCTGAATGTGTGTGTGTGTGGGTCAATGTGATGTTATTTGGAAGTAGTGTGAGGCCTCGTTCGCACCTATATACTATGAGGTTTGAATTTATGTAAAAATTTATTTTTTAGCAAGATATGGCAGTGATATTTTATAAAAGAGGTTTTTAAAACCCTGATGCTCAATAGTAATTGAGACCTTTTACACTTCAATTTTATTAAGTGCTCGGCTTGATTGATTTTATTTTAGAGATGTGAAGCATCTATAAGAAAATAATGTACAAAATAATGCCGACTTCCTCGTGGGTATGAAAACCATCCGAGTAAATTCGAGACACATGAGAATAATTACACAAGTCGCTACAATTTGAAAATGTCCATCACGGAACCGAATCTACATCCAATAGGTTGAATCTGTGATCACATGATTCCTAAAGCACATGATACCGCATAATTTCTATGAAAGCGATGGCGGTATATATATATAAGATGTAAATATATATATCTGAGACATGATCAACAACCACGAAGCACCTCCATGGGGGATCAGAAATGTAAATAAAGCTATAAAAGCTATCAACCGCCACGGAGGAAACTCCAGGTGGGACAAAACATAAATAAATCTGTAAAGCTATCAACCGCCACGGAGGGAACTCCAGGCGGCACAAAATGTAAATAATGTTATACAAAGCAATCAACTGCCACGAAGTAAACTCCAGGCAGGACGAAACGTAAAGAAAACTATAAAAGCGATCAACCACCACGAAGTAAACTCCAGGTGGGACGAAATATATATATATATATATATATATATATATATATATATAAGTGATAAACGCACCGGATGTAAAATCCAGGCTCATCGAACAGAGTTCAACCACAGTTCATATATATAAGTATATATATATATAAAAAAGCAAATAAACGCACCGGATGTAAATCCAGGCTCATCGAACAAAGTTCGATACACAGTTAATATATATATATATATATATATATATATATATATATATATATATATATATATATATATATATATATATATATAAGCAAATAAACGCTCCAAACCGAAGTCTAGGCTCAATCGAGGCATAACTCGATAATGTTTGTCCATAAATAATATATATATATATACAAACTGAAATAAAACCACAGACCGAAGTCCGGGCAAACACACGCAACACGACTCTCAACGTGAAGAAGGGTGTGTGCAAATATGAAGAGAAAGACTTTAAAGTGTGTGAGAAAGCTTACAGTGGGCTGCCAAAGAAGACTTTTATATCTTTAAAGTGGGTAAACACTGGCTTTTGTAAGTACAAAAGTAGCTATTTATGAGCTCACAGGTGTTTAAAATGAGAAAGTAATCCGTATGGGGTGAGTATAGAGCAAATTGGGCATGGCTTCCTCGCCGTTTTCTCTTGCAAAATGGCCACCCCAAGCCCTCTATTTACAGATGGTGGAGCCACAGGTGTACCTGCGACTGAGCCGCAGGTGTACCAGAGGCTACCTGGGTTGCCTCGGGTTTTTCGGGTCGGGTCGTCTCATAGTACGTGCACTCAGGCACTGTAATGTCCGCTCAAACTTTCAGAAGTGCAATCCGGGCATCCGATTGAGGTATACAGGACCTATTTCGGACTATCGTTATTGAGAGTTGTACAATGGCATGGGATTAGAGTTTGTACGAAGTCATTGAAGATGGGACGATGCCCTCCGGTCTTTAAGCTTCAAATTCTATCCGTTACCCCGCACAATAGTCACTCGGGATTGGTTCTTCTTGATTCTTGTGGGACATCGTTGTGTAGAGATGTGTGTATGAAATATTTGAGACGACGTGGCATGGTATCGCGTTGGCGAGATGACAATGTTGCCCCTCACCGGTGTTATCGCCGGTTTGGGCTTATAAAGCAAACATTGCTCAACGCTTCGCTGAGATTGGACTGCTGCAATTGTTGAAGGTCCTTAGTGTCATCTCTGAGGTGTGCCTGTCCTCCCGGTGTTATCTCTGGGTTGGTACGGAGTATCTCGTTGTGAGAGCCGAGATTGAAGTTGGTTGCATTTGAAACAAGCATTTCTGGGGTTATCGCCGAAACTGCATTCCTTGGGGTGATCACCAAGGTTGGTGGCTATTCCATACGATCGAATTTGGCTGGATACTTCGGATTTATCTCTGAGATTAATCGGTCTTCTCCGGTGTGTGTTCCGGTATTGGATCTGCACGCCTCGGGGTTATATCCGAGGTTGGAATTGTTACTCCCAATGTGTGTTCCGGGATTGATGCTGAACTTCCCGTAGTATCCGGAATATATATGAACTGTCTTCCAGGGTTCCCTCTTGAAAGACGAATATGTTCTCCTGCAATTTTAGTTACAGTAGTACAGAAAATTTCGAGTGTCTACAGTGGACCTTTCGGTGTAACTTGGAACAGTTAGGAGCTGTTTAGATTTTATTTAGGTTGACCTTAGAAGTAAATTTTTTTTTCTTTTTGTTTTCTTTTTTTTTTGTGCTTATCTGCTTATTTGTTCAGTAGTGTATGCAAAAAGTGTGGATTAGGGACGAAACATCCCGATTAGTGAGAAAACTTGATTTTTCGGATTTCACTTTCAAAGATCTCACTTTAAGAAAAATGGAGGGCGCACAAACTGTTTCTATAAGGGATCGATGTTATCCTTCCCGCTCTGCCCAACCTTCAAGTATCAGTCTACCATCGGTAACTGGTAACAATTTTGAACTTAAGCCACATTTTATAAATATGTTACCTAGGTTCACAGGGATAGAAGATTCATATTTATTTATTCAAGAATTTGAGGAAGTTTGTGCCCAAATGAAAATTCAAGAATTGTCTAATGACTCAATTAGGCTAAGATTTATAATATTTGCTTTAAAAGATAATGCTAAAAATGGGTATATAGCCTACCAAATAATTTCATATCAACCTGGGAGGGATTTGTTGTTACATTTCTAAAAAAATATTTTTCAAATCATAAAACTGCTAAAATTATGACTGCGATTCATCAATTTTGCCAACTTGAAAAAGAGTCCTTTTGGAAATATTTTGATAGATTTAAAAATTTGTTATCCCAGTGCCCACACCATGGAATTGAGAAATGGAGATTGTGTCAAATAACTTACGAAGGTTTAGACTATCCTACTAAAACAATGTTAGAGTCAATGTGTCAGGGGGATTTTTTGAATAATGATGAGGAAAACGCTTGGGAGTTTTTAGAAGACTTAACAGAAAAAACCATGCAATGGGAAACCACCCGAGAGACCGATAAACCTAGTTCATCTAAGGGTGTTCATATATTTGATAATTCAATTGCTACCGAAGCTAAGTTGGCTGGTGTACTTAAAAGACTTGAAGCTTTAGAAACTAGGGGACAATCACACATGAACCAAGTCTCAACACCAACACCTTTGTGTCTAAGTAATTCACCAAGCCATGTGATTGATGAATGTTTTAGAGTCATGCCCTAACTTGAAGAATATGAACAAGTCAATGCAATGTTTCAAAGACCTAGGAATGACCCATTTGCACCCACTTATAATCCAGGTTGGAGAAATCATCCTAATTTTGCATGGAACCAAGGACCCTACCCGAATAACTCTTCAAATCAGGTCAATCAGTCTCTAAATCAATCTTTTCAACCTTACCAAAAGCCAAATCCTGGTCCGTACCAAAACTCAAATTCAACACCTCAATATCCACCAGGTTTTTCTAATGAAAGTGAGAGGAGATTTAGCACCTTAGAGAAGAGTGTGGAAACTTTAATAAAATCTCAGCAAAGCACTAACCAAACCTTATCTCGCCTAGAGATCCAAATGAGTCAATTGGCCACTACAGTTAGTGAAAGAGAGAAGGGTAAGCTTCCCAGTCAACCCAAGACCAATCCAAAATTTCTAGTCCCTACTCAAAAACCTTATCATGTTAATTCACTTGAAAACAACCAAGTCAATAATGTGATTTCTATAATTTCTTTAAGGTATGGAAATTATTTTAATAATCATGTTGGTATTGATAATGAAGAAGAGAACATTTTAAATATTGAATCTAACGATCCATCTTCAAAGTCAGCCCAACCTGAAAAGCCCACAAACTTTGAGTCAATAGGTCCACCTACTAAGCTTGTGTGAAAAGATGATCAAACCACACCTTATGAGTCAATTGAAAAAGTCTTCAAACCAAAAACCCTATTCCCTCAAAGACTTATTTCAAACAAGAAGTCAGCCTAGTTGGACAAAATTCTAGAAGTGTTCAAACAAATGAAAATTAACATTCCTCTTCTAGATGTCATTTAACAAGTTCCCTCATATGCTAAATGTCTAAAAGATTTGTGCACACATAAAAAAACCACTCATGTTCCTAAGAAAACTTTTCTAACAACCCATGTTAGTTCTATCTTGTCATATCAAGTCCTTGTGAAGTATAAGGACCCCGGTTGTCCTACAATTTCATGCATCATAGGTGACACATTAATTGGAAAAGCTTTTCTTAACTTAGGAGCTGGTGTGAGCCTGTTACCATTTTCTGTGTACCAAACCTTAGGCTTAAGGGAGTTGAAAAAGACAAGTGTCACACTCCAACTAGCTAACCATTCTGTTAAAGTGCCAAAAGAAATAGTTGAAGATGTACTCATTAAGGTTGCTGATTTTTTCTTCCCTATTGATTTTGTTGTCCTTGAAATCCAACCTGTTGTCAATCCCAAGGGTCAAATTCCTGTAATTTTAGGTGGACCATTTCTAGCAACTTCTAATGCGTTAATCAACTGTAGAAATGGACTAATGAAATTGAAATTTGGGAACATGACAATTGATTTAAATGTGTTTAATGTGGGAAAACAACCTTGTGATTTTTCTGACCAACCCGTTGAAGTGAACAAGATTCAGGACATGTCCGACAATGAACTTACGGGAGAAGACAAAATTTTTAATTTTTGTCTAAATCATTTTGGTCAAAATTGGGATGAAACAAAATATGTAAATGATGTTAATGAAATGCTGGAGTCATCAACATCAATGTCTTACTCTAAATGGGAACCCGTGATTGAGCCATTCTTGTAATCTTCACAACCTCTTGAAAAGAGTCCACTAGAGTTCGAAAACCTCTGCCTGATAATCTTAAATATGCCTATTTAGGTCCCTCCAAAACTCTTCCTGTAATCATTGCTTCCGATTTAACAAACACACAGGAGGAAGAGTTATTGACCATCTTGAGAGAGAACAAGGAAGCCATAGGATGGAGCATAACTGATATTAAGGGGATCAGTCCAACCATTGTCCAATATAGGATCCATTTAATAGATGATGCTAAACCTGTGAGAGACCCACAAAGGCGGTTAAACCCCGGTTCTAAAAGATGTTATTAAGAAAGAAATTCTTAAGTGTCTAGATAATGGGATAATCTATCCCATTTCTGATAGCTCGTGGGTAAGTCATGTTCAGGTGGTACCTAAAAAGTCTGGCTTAACTATGGTTTAAAATGAAGCTAATGAGTTAGTTTCCACTCGTGTCCAATCTGGTTGGAAGGTTTGCACAGACTATAGAAAACTCAATGTTGCCACAAGAAAGGATCATTTTCCTTTACCCTTCATAGACCAAATTCTAAAAAGATTAGCTGGTCATGCTTACTATTATTTCCTTGATGGTTACTCGGGCTACTTTCAAATTCCCATAGCCCTAGAAGACCACGAAAAAACCAATTTCACTTGTCCTTATAGAACCTTTGCATATCATCGTCTCCTCTTTGGGCTATGTAGTGCCCCTGCCACCTTTCAAAGATGCATGATGAGCATTTTTTTTCTAATATGGTGGAGAAATTCCTAGAAATTTTCATAGATGATTTTTCCATATTTGGGTCTACATTTCATGAGTGTCTTCACCACCTTAATTGACTTAGTTCTAAGGAGATGTAAGGAAACAAATTTAATCCTAAATTGGGAAAAATGTCACTTCATGGTAAAATAAAGGAATTGTTCTTGGTCACATCATATCTGAAAAGGGAATTGAAGTAGATAAAGCCAAAATCGACCTCATTGCCAATCTTCCACCACCTAAGACAGTCAAAGAAATTCGTTCTTTCCTAGGATATGCAGGATTTTATAGGCGATTCATTAAAGATTTTAGTAAGAAAGCAAGACCCTTGATCAATCTTCTAGGTAAAGATGAAAATTTTGAATTTAATAAAAAATGTCTTCAATCCTTTGAACAACTCAAAAAGGAGTTAACTTTAGCTCCTATCATCAAATCACCTGATTGGAGACAACCATTTAAGTTAATGTGTGATGCATCTGACTATGCAGTTGGTGTTGTTCTAGGGCAAAGAATATACAAGATTCCCCATGTCATATACTATGCTAGTAGGACTTTGAATGATGCACAATTGAACTATTCAACTACTGAAAAAGAACTTCTAGCGGTAGTTTTTACCCTAGAAAAGTTTCGATCTTATCTTATTGGGTCTAAAATAATTGTTTACACTGACCATGCTGCTCTCAAACATCTTCTTTCCAAAAAAGATTCAAAAGCCCATTTAATTCATTGGGTCTTATTGCTCCAAGAATTTGACCTAGAGATACAAGACAAAAAAGGGTCTGAAAACGTGGTAGCTGATCATTTGTCATGTTTAGTAATGGAGTCCAACTCTAACCTACCCTTAAATGAATCTTTCCCAGATGAGCAATTTTTTCTCTATATCTGTTACACCTTGGTTTGCTGATATTGTGAATTACCTAGTGACTAGTGAGATTCCTTCCCATTGGTCCAAACAAGACCGATCCAAGTTTATTTCACAAGTCAAACACTTTTATTGGGATGACCCCTATTTGTTCAAATATTTCCCTGATCAAATCATTAGGAGGTGTGTTCCCGACCACGAGTTTAGAAGTGTTCTGTCATTTTGTCATGACCAAGCTTATGGAGGACATTTTGGAGGCAAAAAGACGGCCGTCAAAATTCTCTAGTGTGTTTTCAATTGGCCTAGTTTATTCAAGGATGCCACATCATTTTGTGCCAATTGAAATAGGTGTCAACAATTAGGTATGATCACTAGGAGGAATATGATGCTAATGTAACCCATTCTGGTCATTGAATTGTTTGATGTGTGGGGAATCGATTTCATGGGCCCATTTCCAAATTCTTTTGGAAATCTTTACATTTTACTTGCGGTGGATTACGTGTCTAAGTTGGTAAAAGCTATACCAACCAAGACCAATGACAAAAAAGTTGTTGTCAAATTTTTGAAAAAGAACATTTTCTCTCGCTTTGGTACCCCTAGGGCCATAATTAGTGATCAAGGAAAACATTTCCGCAATCAGCCTTTTGCATCCTTGCTAAAAAAGTACTCTATCACCCACATGAAAGTAGTATGCACACAAGCCAATCATGTTTGATGATAAAGCATATACTTTGAAACAATCTTATTCATTTATTAATAAAAAGTATTAATTTATTAAAGGCTTTTAATTATCTACATGATGCTGTTTTATAATATGTGATAAACCCATAGTTTTAAGCAATGCTTTTAGAATAATGATGATGATCATTCTAATGAGATCTAAATTCTTAGAAAGCTTAAAACTAAAATAGTTCCCAATCATTGGATTACTAAATTGGGGATTAGTGAATCCGGATAGATTGGTACATCGTTCTTGCTCATTGGATGAGGATGATTGATCTCATGATCATTTGTGTGGAGACACTAAAGCAAGTATGTAGGTGCTTATTAGAGAATAAGTTCCTTTCGAACGTGGCTCGCTAAGGAATACCTAATGGAGTTTTACTTGCTTGTCAATAGGAATTTCAGTAGTGATAGTAGTACAAGTAATCCTTGGACTTGAGATCATCATAGATATCTTGTGTATGATGAGTTATACTTTGACTTATTCCTTAAGACCCTTAGGGTATATCAAAGGGTATGCTTGGGTATAATAAGTTGTACATGGAGATAATGTATGATCAATAAAGAATCTATCACTTTTAATAAAAGAAGAGAAATGTCCTATGTGATTCGATAAATGACAACCCAAAGAGTCCTTGGCAATGAGAATGAAATTAGAAAGGAGTTTCTAATTTGCATTATTTGGAGTTGTGCATTTAAGGATCGAAATACATATAATTAAATAAAATAAGACTTGACAAGTAATTCCATGTCTTATATTTAATTGGGACATCAGTATGGTGGAAGGATTGAATTGTAAGGTAACTATTTACTCAAAGGTTCTTTTATGATTAATGTTGAAATCTATATTATCCGGAAAGTCGTTGATCGCTAGGAGGCTTATCCTATTGTAGAATAAATATTATTTATTTAAATAAATTAATTGTTTAATTTATTTATTTAAATAAGATTAGAATTATTCTAATTGATTTATTCACAACTTAGGTTTAATATGGAGAACCAAAAAGGGTCACACCATAAAAGGAAGAATAATTATTTAAGAAGTTAATGGCATAATCGTAATAATATGTTATGTATATTTAATTTAATCAATGGTGATAGAATAAATTAAATAGCTTAATATTTATTATTTAATATTTTAGAAATATTAAATATAAATTAATAAGAGGAGTCTTATTAATATTATTATAATTATTATTATTATTTTAATTTCTAAAAGAGTTTAGGAATTAATTTAATATAAGTACTCTCATTTATTCCTAATTGGATTAGGAAGGAAAATTAGTTAAAGGAGTTTAATTAATTATCCCTAATAAGATTAGGAGCCCATTTAATTAAAAGAGTTTAATTAAATAATACCTTATTTTTATTAAATAAGGTTACTTGATATCTTTATAAGAAGAGTCTTATATCAGATATCATATGTACGTAATAATTCCAATAGTTGGGTAAGTACGCCCTTTTCTATACAGATAGGAAAAACTAGGGTTGAGCCAATACCCCTTCTTCTTGAAAATTCTTTTTCCTTGGTGGATCACCTCTAGAGGCCAAACACTTGGGTGGCTAACGTTGATCAAAGGAAGGAACCAAACCCGGTGGATTCAAGTTGAACGCGAAAGAATTTGGAGGTGAACTTGTACATGAGGAAGCTCGATCTTCGAGGGTTTGATTTTATTCTTTATCTTTTCGTTTAATTAATAATTGTGCATAAAGGGTGATCCGGGTATATGGTTTGTAAAATTTTTAAACTCTGATTTTCCACGTTTCCGCACTTTTTATGCAATTTGATTGCGTTCTTGAATATTACAAACCTAACAGTGGCATCAAAGCCAAACCTTTATATAAATTATTAATTATTTTAATTTGATATGTATATTGATATGTGTTTAGAATAATTTAATTGGGCATAATTTTATTGTATAAAATTTATATAAAAAAAAACGGAAATCATATACTCATGGAAGCTTCCTGTTGCGGAATCACAAATCATTAACGAAATCTCCTTTAGATGGCGAAAATGAAGGTTAATTATATATTATATATATATATATTAGATACTAAAAAGAAAACTTGTGGAATCACGTTTTTTTTTGGCAGAATTCGTGATTTTTTTTTTTTTGTACAGCGAATTGGTTTTAAAAAAAAAAGGAACTTGCCACGGTTTTTGAAAAAGGAGATAACAGGATATTTGTAAAAAGTAATCTTATGATTACTTATATATTATATATATAATATATATTTCCGTTTCATATATATATTATATATAATATATATTCTTAATAATTTTATTATTAAAATAAAAAGTTTATTTTAATTTTAAAATAAAAAGTTTATTTTAATATTAAAATATAAAATTTATTTTAATTTTAAAATTAGAATTTCATGCTAACTAATTAGAGTTGGAATTGGATTTCATGATAACTAATTGGAGTTGAAATTGGATTCTATTTTTCTTTAAGTAAAGGAGTTTATTTTGATATGAAATTAGATTTCATATTATTCAAAAAATAAAAAGGTTTATTTGTGAATAGGAAAAAGAATCGGTGTTTCCTTAAATAAAGGAGTTTATTTAAATATGAAATAAGATTTCATATTATTCAAAATAAAAGGAGTTTATTTGTGAATAGGAAAGAAAATCCGTGTTTTCTTAAATAAAGGAGTTTATTTAAATATGAAATAAGATTTCATATTATTCAAAATAAAGGAGTTTATTTGTGAATAGGAAAGATAATCCGTGTTTCCTTTAATAATTTTTTTATATATATATGGAATTGGATTCCATAATTAATTAAAATAAAGGAGTTTATTTTGATTAAAATTTTGATTAAAATAAAATAGTTTATTTTATTCAAAATTGGATAAATTAAAATAAAATAGTTTTATTTTGATTTAAATTTGGATTAAAATAAAGGAGTTTATTTTGATTCAAAAATAGATTTTATACTAACTAAATTTGCCCATTAAATGATATCAATATATATATATTAAATGTTTATTATTCATATGATGAATGTTGTTATTTATTGATGCATATGATGATGTGTATGATAATAAATGAGATTGATTATGGACTATTGACCAATGTGATTGGATTTTATTTTAGTTGGATGCATGAATGTATGGGTTTTATTAAATGGGAATTCTGCACCTCGCCTTCTCTAATTTTTTCTTAATGTAAATTCTATCTCCCTCCTATGTACTTCCCCTTGACTGTTGATCAAGGTTTCTATTTATTTTAAATAGTTTTGTAATAGGAATAGTTAGAATAAATTTTGAAAAATTGGAGATCAAGGAGCAAGGAGCTTGAAGAACCCGATTTGTAATGGAGCAGGTTTAAATGTAATAGTTATATTTAAATATTATTTCTTGCACCCCTAGGGTTTGACCTTTTGGGTTCACTTGGTGGCTCTAGTGAACCAAACTAGAATAAAAGTCCATAATCAATCTGGGTAGAATATAGTATTCTATATGTGCATGCTTATACTATATATATTATATATTATGCAAACATGCTTCGCATGTTCATTAATATGACGCGTATTTTATATATATATATGTGCATGCGCGCTAAACAAGATGAGACCAATTAATTACAAACCCCTCAATTTTTTTATATTAAGTCCTAAGCGTTCAAAGATATTTGGAATATCGAACGTCGCCTTCTAACATGATAAAATTAATAGAGTATTATATATTTAATATGAGTTTGTTGTGTCACCACAAGGCAAGTATTAAGTATTTAAGATGTTAATTTATCACATTTGATGCTTATAAAGAAAATTGAACAATATTGTTTTGTTGTGTCACCACAAGGATGATATTTTTCTTTTTTGAATATATGGAGTGCTAGGTCGGACTTAACTTGGATAATTTTGATTCGGATGTGCCACCACTTGATCAAAATAATCTAAGAGGCAAAAGAAAAGGAGTTGCATAGTTGATGTAATTGACAAAAGTTGCCTACCTATTTATTTATATATAGTTTGTTGTGTCACCACAAGGCTATATACATTTGAAATGGGATCCTTATTCTCACTAGCAAATCTTTAATTAGATTTTTTAGAACTATATAAGTGAGGGTAATATAGTTTGAAGAAAATAGTGGGAGATACCAATTTAAAACGAGACCTAATTTATTTTGGTAATTAATAAAAGAATGTATGTTAAAATGTTGTTAATTACAAATTCATTTACTGAATTTTACAATGTCTAAAATTACTATCTTTGTGAAGCATATTAGATGCTAAATTAACTGGCCAATTAAAGCGGATTGGTTAAGGAATTTGAGAATAGTTCTCATAGTGAAAAGCTATCTTATGTCCTTAATATGCCTATCCCGCAATGGTTGCGATAATGCCTCCGAGGAAGAGATTGCTACTTTTAGAAAGTGGCAAGATGATGCATGATTGGCTCAATGCATCATGCTCGCATCCATGAGTAACGAGCCGTCGACTTGAAACTATGGATGCTCCTACTATATTCCCGCACATCAAGTAGTTGATGGTGAAGAAAGTAGGACTGATAGATATCAGATATCTAAGGAGCTCTTCCGATTTAGAATGGCCAATGGCACTATAACAAAAAAAAAGTTCTTAACATAATCAATTTGATTGATCAATTAGGACAACGAGTTTTGTCATGGATGGAGAGTTGAGCCAAGATTTGATCTTGCACTCACTCCCGGACTCCTTTCACAATTGTTGTGAATTTTTCATATAAAAAAGCTAGATATCAGCCTCGCTGATTTGCTTAACATGTTGAAAAATGTTGAGAGTCACTTTCCAACCAAGAAAGACCATGTCTTACTAGTAGGGGCCAAAGGATCTTCTGAAAGGAAGAACGATTCAAAGAAGGTATAAAAAAAGGCAAAAACAAAGGATAATAAGAACAAAACTGATATGGATAGCAAAGGAGTTTGCTTCCACTGCAATAAGCACCGACTTTGAAAAGAAAGCTCGAGAAGCATCTTGCAGAGAGGCTAACCAAAGAAGCTTAGTGAAGTTTCGGTTACAAATACAAATTTGTTCATGATTTAAAATAAATTTTTCTTTAAGTCAAGGTTCTACTTGGGTATTGGATACCGACTTTGGTTATCATAAATATAGATTTATGAAGGGACCAAACAGAATTAGAAAGATAAACAAATATAAGTAAACCTATGTGCGGGAAATGTAGCAAAGGTTGCCATATTAACCATAGAAACTTATAGTTTAGCTACGGGCAAATCTATTAAGTCAATAAGTTGTTATTATATTCCAGTTCTTGTTAAAAATATTATTTCCATTTTATTGTTGGACAATGAAATCTTTGGTATTATAATTAAGAACAATTGTTGTTCTATTTATAATAATAATGTTTTGTATAGAACTGGAATATTACTTAATAAATTTTGTATACTTGACTTACATGAAAATAATTTTGCATATTAAACAAACTAGTATAAGAAAATGAGATGATCATATAAAGAGTTGAATGTGTGTATTTGCTAAAATACAAGTGTGAATTATTTGAAAGGTTCAAAGAATTCAGAAGTGAAACAAATTGGCAATGTATTAAGATTCTTTGATTAGATCAAGGAATAAATACTTGTGCAATAAGTTTCTAGATCATCTCAAATGGTTTTTCTCATAATGGACACCTCATGATACGTAATAATTGATTGATGTATCTGAAAGGAAAAATCGTACCTCGTTGGACATGGTGCGGTCCATAATAATTTTACCGACATTCCGGTATTCTTCAGGTCATGTCCTAGAAATGGTCGTATATCTCTACGGAAAAGGTAACCTCAAAATCCACCCCAAGACTCCATAAAAGTTATGGACGGGGAGGATTCCTAATCTTAAGTATGTTAAGTTAAAGGGTTGTCCGACTTATGTGAAAATGTTTCAAAGGATAAGCTTGGGACAAGATTTGACAAGTAAAATTTGTGCGACATCCTAAAAGTAAGTTTAGGGTATATGTTCTATAATCCTACTTGCTAAAAAAAGGTGTTTGTTTGCGAAACACGTTGCCTTCTAAGATAAAGGTGTTTATCATTAAAGGGGCTAGTGGGAGGATAATAGATCTTGAAGAGTTCAAGAACCACAAAACACTATAAGTCAAATAAGAGGAACACGTAGATGGACCTATTGTACCACAAACCGAATCGTAAATCGAATAGAATAATCTGAGGATACCTGGGAGGTATGGATTCATCATAGATGATGATGATGAGGTACGCATCATAGAAGATGATGATCCACTTACATACGATGAGGTAAGAGTTCTAGTGTGTACAAAAGGGTCAGTGGGAGCGTCGTGAAATTTCTAGTATTATATGTTGATATACTACGGATAAGGAATGACATACTAATGCTACAATCAGTAATGATAAAGTTGTCTAAACATTCCTCCATGAATGGTTTGGGAAGAGTATCTTAATTGGGGATAAAATCTATATAGATAGATATAAGAGGATGCTCGACTTAACCCAAGGAACGTATATTCATTTGATGCTAAAGTCGTTTAGCATGGCAAACTCCAAGAGATGTCTCATGTCGATGAGCTATGGAGTGTATCTCTCTTAATAGTCCCCACAGACTCCTGAAAAGAAAGGTCGCATGAGTGACAATCATGCATGCAATGAAATGTACGAGACCTGATGTTGATCAGTCATATTATAGAGAAGTTCACTATGAGTCAGTGAAAAACATCTTAAAGTGCTTAACCGGCACTAAGGATGTGATCATATTCATGGTGGGTCTAAATTAAAACTAGAGGGCTTAATGACTCAAGTTTTTCGACGGACTAAGATGACGGAAAAATCCACTTTAAGGTAAAGCGTTATCTTAAGCAAGTGGTGCGTTGAATTGGAAAGGTTCAAAGCAAGAAAGAGTTCTTTGGTTTAGTGATAAAGACAAAGTATATAGCTATAAATGATGAAGCCGCAAGTTGATTGTTTGGATTAAAAGTTCATTACAGAACTAGGAATAGTTCCTAAGTCTCATCTTGGATCTAAACATGTGTTGTGGCACTTTTATTTGATTATTAGAATCATTAAAAGATGGGAAATCACTATAGAGACAGTGGACTCTCATGAACAACATTACATATCCATTAACTAAAGCTTATCAACCAGCAGGATAATTGTCACTTAGAGAAGAAGAGTATGAGATACCATGGCGATTGGCTTTAGTGCAAGTGGGAGATTGAAAGTAGTATGCACACAAGCCAATCATGTTTGATGATAAAGCATATACTTTGAAACAATCTTATTCATTTATTAATAAAAGTATTAATTTATTAAAGGCTTTTAATTATCTACATGATCTTTGTTTTATAATATGTGATAAACCCATAGTTTTAAGCAATGCTTTTAGAATAATGATGATGATCATTCTAATAAGATCTAAATTCTTAGAAAGCTTAAAACTAAAATAGTTCCCAATCATTGGATTACTAAATTGGAGATTAGTGAATCCAGGATAGATTGGTACATACGTCGTTCTTGCTCATTGGATGAGGATGATTGATCTCATGATCATTTGTGTGGAGACACTAAAGCAAGTATGTAGGTGCTTATTAGAGAATAAGTTCATCGAACGCATTGGCTCGCTAAGGAATACCTAATGGAGTTTTACTTGCTTGTCAATAGGAATTCTGTAGTGATAGTAGTACAAGTAATCCTTGGACTTGAGATCATCATAGTATCTTGTGTATGATGAGTTATACTTTGACTTATTCCTTAAGACCCTTAGGGTATATCAAAGGCATGCTTGGGTATAATAAGTTGTACATGGAGATAATGTATGATCAATAAAGAATCTATCACTTAATAAAAGAAGAGAAATGTCCTATGTGATTCGATAAATGACAACCCAAAGAGTCCTTGGTTAAGGCGAGAATGAAATTAGAAAGGAGTTTCTAATTTGCATTATTTGGAGTTGTGCATTTAAGGATCGAAATACATATAATTAAATAAAATAAGACTTGTGAAGAATTCCATGTCTTATATTTAATTGGGACATTGTATGGTGGAAGGATTGAATTGTAAGGTAACTATTTACTCAAAGGTTCTTTTATGATTAATGTTGAAATCTATATTATCCGAAAAGTCGATTGATCGCTGGGAGGCTTATCCCTATTATAGAATAAATATTATTTATTTAAATAAATTAATTATTTAATTTATTTATTTAAATAAGATTAGAAATTGTTCTAATTGATTTATTCACAATAGGTTTAATATGGAGAACCTAAAGGGTCACACCATAAAAGGAAGAATAATTATTTAAGAAGTTAATGGCATAATCGTAATAATATGTTATGTATATTTAATTTAATCTATGGTGATAGAATAAATTAAATAGCTTAATATTTATTATTTAATATTTTAGAAATATTAAATATAAATTAATAAGAGGAGTCTTATTAATATTATTACAATTATTATTATTATTTTAATTTCTAAAAGAGTTTAGGAATTAATTTAATATAAGTACTCTCATTTATTCCTAATTGGATTAGGAAGAAAAATTAGTTAAAGGAGTTTAATTAATTATCCCTAATAAGATTAGGGAGCCCGTTTAATTTAAAGAGTTTAATTAAATAATACCTTATTTTTATTAAATAAGGTTACCTGATATCTTTATAAGAGGAGTCTTATATCAGATATCATATGTACGTAATAATTCCAATAGTTGGGTAAGTACGCCCTTTTCTATACAGATAGGAAAAACTAGGGTTGAGCCAATACCCCTTCTTCTTGAAAATTCTTTTTCCTTGGTGGATCACCTCTAGAGGCCAAACACTTGGGTGGCTAACGTTGATCAAAGGAAGGAACCAAACCCGGTGGATTCAAGTTGAACGCGAAAGGATTTGGAGGTGAACTTGTACCTGAGGAAGCTCGATCTTCGAGGGTATGATTTTATTCTTTATCTTTTCGTTTAATTAATAATTGTGCATAAAGGGTGATCCGGGTATATGGTTTGTAAAATTTTTAAACTCTGATTTTCCACGTTTCCGCACTTTTTATGCAATTTGATTGCGTTCTTGAATATTACAAACCTAACACCACAAGCTTGTAACATCATATCATCCTCAAACAAGTGGTCAGGTAGAAGTCTCAAATAGGCAAATAAAACAAATCTTGGAAAAAATAGTGAGTTCCAATAGAAAAGACTGGTCTCTAAAATTGTTAGATGCATTGTGGGCTTACCATACTGCCTTTAAAACTAATTTAGGGATGTCACTGCATAGGCTTGTGTTTGGGAAAGCTTGTCACTTACCTGTTGAACTTGAACATCGAGCTTTGTAGGCCATAAAACAGTTGAATTTTGATATGTCCACCGGTGGGAGTCATAAACAATTGCAATAAGCTGAGTTAGATGAGATTAGGAACGATGCTTATGAAAATGCTAAAATTTACAAGGAAATAACAAAAGTGTTTCATGATAAATCAATTTTGAGAAAATCATTTTCACCTGGACGAAAAGTTCTCTTGTATAATTCTAGGCTACATTTATTTCCTGGCAAATTGCGTTCTAGATGGTTTGGACCTTTTGTAGTGAAGGTAGTTTACTCTCATGGGGCAATCGATATTGAAAATCCAAATAGTGGAGAAATTCTCAAAGTGAATCGTCAACGACTTAAACCCTTTTTAGAAATGTCGACCGAACTAAAGGAGATGGTATACCTTGTTGACCCACCTGATTCAGTATGACTGGCACTGCACTTATAAGTTTGTAAGTATATTTTTCTTTTGTACAATATTATCATCCAGTTTCTGCCCCATCGTACAAGGTATAATTCTTTAATATCTTTGTTCTCTATTTTTCATTTACACATTAAGGACAATGCATGATTTAGGTATGGAAGGAGTTTGTTTATATTATTGTATTAGATTTTTTATTTTTTATTTTTATTTTTATTTTTTAGGAAAAAATAGAAAAAACACAAAACAATAAACAATAAACATAAAAAATTGAAAAAAATTAAATAATTTATTTGACTTTTTATGGATTAAATTAATTTTAAAAGTGTTTGTGGAGCAAAACTCATAAGATTGAAGAATTTAGAACTCTTAAATTTTTGATAAGATACAAAATCTTAGTTTGAAACACCATCTGGATTAAAATTGATTTCACGAGCATTTTTGCACTTTACGTTTGCATTAATTCTTAGTTGTGGGGTATAAACCATGATTCGAGTAATTTCAAAAAAAATGAATAAATAAATTGAAAAAATAAATAAATAACTACTTCAATGTCCATTAAACGAAATAGCTGGGTATCCAAGCCTCGGGAAGCATCGATATTCACGCTGCAAAGTGTGATGGATAAAAACAGCTTGACTAGTCTTGTTTTGTGGCCTTTGTTACTCGAGTAAGTAAGCCGTTAGGCGTGACTCTACTCCTAGTGCCCTAAAGCCATCTGGTTTGGGAGTCATTGGTCCAACGCTCGCTCTACATGGGTAACTCTGAAAAGCCTAAGAAAATGAGACATTGCACAAGTCAAGAATCAAAATTGGAGAAAAAAATGAAGAAAAAAATAGAAAAAAAAATGAGCTTGCTTGATTTTCATGGTAAAAATCCCTAGTAATAGTTATATCATATATACATGCATGCATCACATGGAATTGATTTAATGAAGGATGATGTCTAAAATGAAGATTGAGTATTTTTATAAGGTAAAAGTGTGATTTTGAATTTAATCTTGCTTATGTATAATGCCCATAGATATTTAGAAGCTTTCTTTCAATTTCATAATTTGTTGAATCCAAAATTATTTTTGAATTTTGTGGGTATATTCACTGCAAACCCTCACGAGATACAACTCGTCCACTTAGGGTAACCTTGGGGTTTAAAGGCTTGTTGCACATGCTAAGTGCAATTGTGTTACCTACGAAAATGGGGTAGTGTAATTTTTGTTTTATTTTTATTTTTATTTATTTTACTCGAGGAAGAGCAAAAGCTAGGCATGGGGGTATTTGATAGACACGTAATTCATACATTTTAATATCCCTAATTTTGTCATTTTAATTATATTAGTTTATTAATTTAATATGTTTTATTTTATTTTGTAGGATTTAATATGTGTTGCAATAAAGTCAAAATCTTGGTGATCAAGGGATATTTAATGCTCTTATTCATATAAGGAATATCCAAGAAGAATCCTACAAGGAGTAGGAAAGAGGTTGAACAATCTTTGTGTGCAAGTCAAATCCAACAAGAGAAGGGAAAGTATATCTAGAAGATCTTTTTGAGAAGTTGATTGGGAACAAAACTGTCCATGTTCAATGAACCTAAATTAAGGTTCAAAGTTATTTTCCCTATAAATAGGCCTCTTGTTTTAGAGAGAGAGGACCACTTGTTATTTTCTTTTTCTTAGTTTTTCACTAGTGTAGAAGGGAGTAAGATATTTAGAGTTTGTCTTTTCTCTTATTCCAATCACGTGTGGAACTACTGTCAAGGAGTATTTGTATCTTTCTTTTATTTATATAATAGAAATTCTCTTTTTAATTATTGTTCTTATTTCATACAAATAGTAGTACTAATATTATTTGTTTTTGTTTTTAATTCCATGGCTAGCTAAATTTCTAATACCTAGGATTATGATGAAACTAAGTATTTCATAATAATATTTTCTTTCCGTTCCAAAATTAATGGCTAATTATTTTCGCCTTCATATTTTCCTTCGCATAAATTACATATGATTTTTATATTGATTGCTAGGTTTTGATAAGTTATAGTTAATCTGTGAATTTTTCATAACTTATGCTTGCCCATATTAATTATATGAATCATTATTTTTAAAGGGAATGGAGAATAATTTGGGAATTGATTTAGGAAATAAGATATTATTTATTATGTTAATATTTGGTGGATTCTGATTCCTAGGTATCTTTTCTCATTAATAGTTTCTGTTATTAATTAATAGTTTGCATAATTTAGTTAATAAATCTTCTCCACCATTTTTGTTTCTAATTTGCCTAAAATATTAATTAAGGATATATTAAAGAATTGATCCAGTCTCTGTGGTTCGACCTGCACTTGCCAAATCTACAATAGACGTTGTGCACTTGCAGTTACATATTTTTATCACATCAATTACATCATTAGCCAATCCCCCAAACTGTACTGAATTTTGTATCATCTGAATCGTTCCAGGCTTGATTTCAAAATGATTAGCAGCTATCATAGGTCTGGTAATGCTTGACTAAATTTCAATAACCCTAGGAGTAGCATTGTCCCTAAGTGTTTTCTGATCCTTTGCAGCTATACTTTCTTGCTTATCAAAATTCTCTCTAGTTTCCTTAATCCACTTACTCAACCTCTGAAACCTTCTTTCAATGTCGTCGTCGTAAGGAAGCAAATATGGTTTCTTTGACCGAGTTTGCATGCACTAAGTAAGAGAACCTGAAACAAGAAATAAAAAAAACAAAAATGTTTAACTAAAACTAATCTAATTATATTGATATTGAAAGAAATAAAATTAATAACTAGTCCCCGGCAACGGTGCCAAAAACTTGTTGGGTGTAATCTAATTAAGCATGACTCGCAAGTATATGTGATCAACAAGTAATATAATGATAAGTTGAGTATCGTTCCCACAAAGACAAATATCAATTTTAATCTAACAATTACCACCTTTGTATTATTTCAATTTCATTAAACTAACTGAATTAATGATTAAAAATAATGAAAAACTAATATACCAGAAATCAAATTAAATCAAGTCAACTAACTACCACAAATTTTACTCAGATAATGGAGAATTAAGTCTACAACTTCACTTTAAGCTTCACTCGGATTATCACACTTCTTTTCAATCCAATCAACTATTTCAGCTCATTAATTAAGAACACAAAAGTAGAATTAGTCATCTCTCAATGCACTAAAACTATATCAACTTAAATGCACAATTGATAGAATAAAGCCAAACACCCGAATTAATTAATTCACTATATCTCTATGTGAATTAAAATTAAATAAGGTTTAAATCCCAAGTTCTCATATGATTACATGTGATGTTAAGTATATCTCTATCCTAAACATACATTGTAAGAACCGAGAAATTCATGATTTAATAATTTTTTTAATATAACATAATGAATATTTATTTGAATATAAATGTTAATGTTTTGTAAGTTGAGAAATTAAATTGATTCGCATTGGATTAATACGAATTAAGAAGTGTGGAATTATGATGAGCATTTGTGAAGTGCCTTGTCTGGCATAATGTGAAATGAGGGAATTCACTAAGTAAGTTAAAAGAAAACTAGGAAGATTAATTATTTGATTCCGTATATGGAATGAATAAGTTTTAAACTATTAATATCACCAATATTGAAGTTAATTCATTACTTGTAAAACTAGTGTGGCGATAGAAGTTGAAACTGGCTTGAAGCTAAACCAATTTTACCGCCAGGACCAGGGAACAATTGCTACCACCAAAGAAGACAAGCTGGCGTGAGCTGTGTGCGGTGGTCGATATATGAGATAGGTTAGTTTCTTCTGTAGAAATGAAATGGAACACTTTTGTTATATGTGTGACATTACTAAAATCATATGATAGGTGTAGACACTCGAAAAAATTTGCATTCTTGTTACTAACCTTGCAAGAGAGCAAAGTTGTCTTCTAGAGATAACCCTGGAAGTCAAGTCAGCACAGTCCCGAAGACAACCCCGGGATACTCAGTCAGTTCAATCTCGAAGATAACCCCGAGATATTTAATCCAGTCCCAGAGACAACCCCGGGATACTCATTCAGTCCAACCCGGAGACAACCCCGGGAGTTTCAGTTTCAACCTCGGAGATAACCCCGAGGAATGCAGTTCAAGTTCCCGAGACAACCCCGGAATCCTCAGTTCCATCTCGGAGACAACCCCGAGATCTTCAGTTCCAATCCTAAAGACAACCCCGGGAGATAAAAATCAAACCTCGGAGACAACCTCGAGGCATGCAATTGCAGTTCCGAAGATAACCCCGAAAATGCTTGTTTCAACCCCTAGCAATCAGCTTCAACCTAGGTGATAGCCCCGAGGCACTCACTTCCAAATTGGAGATAACCCCAGGAGGACAAGCATACCTCAAAGACAACCCTAAGGACATTCAGCACTTGCAGTAGTCCAATCTCAGAGATAACCCTGAGCAACGACTGCTAAATCAGTCCAAGCCGGAGATAACCCCGGTGAGGGGCAAAATTGTCATTTTGCCACCTCGATTCCACAATCACGCCGTCTCAACATTTCAACCTACATGCTACACAAGAGTGTCCTACAAGAACCATAGCTCCAATCCCGAGTGACTACTACACAAGACAGCACAGCGGATGGAATTTGAAGACCTGGGCATGGACCCATCTTCCTGTCTTCGTACAACCTCCTATCCCATGTCATTGTGTAGCTCTCGACAAAAGCATGCCGAAAAAGGTCATATACATCTTGATCGGATGCCCGGATTGAAGTTATAAAGCTTCGAGAGGACAACATGTTGTACGAGTGCACGTACTTCGAGACGGCGGGGCCACGGCTTGAACGGGGCACCGGAGATTGTACCGCAAATACATCTGTGATCGCCTTGAAGTACATTTCATGGCTATCAAGTAGTACACTGCAGCTCCCCCTCTATAAATAGAAGGCTTGGGGTGGCCATTTTGAAAGAGGAAAAGACGAGGAAGCCCTGTCCAATTTTCTCTATACACACTATAAATTGAGTGCTTTCTCATTTCAAACACTTGTGAGCTTATATTTGGCTACTTTTTATCAGTGGGAACCGAGTGTTCATCCATTTAAAGCTATTGAAGTCTTCTTTGGCAGTCCACTGTAAGCCTTCTTACATTATTTAAAGCCTTTTCTCTACTTCTTGCACACACTTTTATTCACGTTGAGAGTCGCGTGTGTGTATGCCCAGATCGTCGGTCCATGGCTTTTATTGCTTTTATATATATATATATATATATATATATATATATATATATATATATATATATATTATTGAGTTACCTCGATTGAGCTTTGAATATAATATTAGATGCGTTTATTGCTTTCATATATATATAAATACTTATATATATATATATATATATATATATATATATATATATATATCCTGTCATCAAACTACATTTGATTGAGCCCAATTTCACATCCGTAGCTTTTATCGCTTTTATATATATATATAAATACTTATATATATATTGTTATCATCAAACTCTGTTTGATTGAGCACAGATTTATATCCGGTCGTTTACCATTTATATATATATATATATATATATATATATATATATATACATACTGGTAGGATCAAGTGCATACCCTTATCTTTACACTGTGCTCACCCCTTTTAGGCGCGGTTTTGATTCATACAATAAGTCGCTCATACTTTTATGACGCTATATGTTGTCTGTCGCTAAAAGTATGAGCGACAGTTGTATAACCAAAAAATCGCCTAAAAGGGGGTAAGCACGGTAAGTAAGATAAGGGTATGCACTGATCTATATATATATATATATATATATATATATATATATATATTTCTGACTTTTCATACAAACTGCTACATCATGTGACCCTAGGAATCATGTGATCATAGATTCAGTTTTCTGAATCTAGATTCAGTTCCCGTGATGGACATTTTCAGTTGTACATGGCTTGTAAATTATTCACGGTGTTTGAATTTCCTTAGATGGTTATCATGCCCACAAGGAATTCGGCACTGCTATGTATCTTATTTTCTCGAAGATGCTTCGCATCTCAAAAATAAAAGCAATTAAGCCGACCACATAATAAAATGGAAGTATCAAAGGCCTCAATTACTATTGTGCACAAGGGTTTGAAAAACCTCTTTTACAAAACATCACTATTATATCTTGTTAAAACTGAACTTTTATACAAAATTCAAACCCTTTATATATAGGTGCAAACGAGGCATAACACTACTTCCAGATAATTGCACATTGATCTACATACACACACATTCAGATAATGGTTTAAATTGAAAAGTGGCGGTCGTCGTGGTAACACAGATGTCGGGGGGTGCCTAACACCTTCCCTCCGCATAATCAAGCCCCCGGACCCTAACGAATCTCGGTTTCACAGACCAATCAAATAGTGTCACATCACTAGGTCAATGTGCAAACCTTTTCTCGGTTTAGTTGGTGCAAGCATTTAAAAATACCAACTGACGACTCTTACAGTCCAATCGTCGACATATACATGTCGAACCTTTTCAAAACTTTTTTTTTCAAACAAATCTCACCTAACATGAGAACACCAAAAGACAAGAACATAAAAGGGACAAATAAAAATCCCGACGTCGACAGGTGGCGACTTTGTTGGGGACATCCAGTAAGAGGGCTTAAGCCGCTACTACAAACTTTTCAAAACTATTATCTATTTGTGTGTGGATGTTGCATTTACATTTGAATGAATGTGTACGAATGCATTTACTTATTGCACTTAGTGCTTCTCACCATATTTGCTTGTGATATTAGTGCTTCGCACATGTCATCATTTCCATACGGTGAGACATGTTGTATGTAAATGTATGTTGTGTGGTTCCTCCACCAGGAGGCTATCCTGTCGGTGTTTGATTACTGGACTCATAGGAAGACTAATTCCAATGAGGATCAGGAAAGACACCACCTAAATTCACTCTAGTTGAAAGACCGGATTAACTTCTCGTCGAGTAAATTGTGATGATTTGGGAACCTTCATGCCAAAAAACTGCGAGAGTAGCCTAAGATAGATCAGCCTCGGATAAACCAAACACGGAGGAAAGTCTCTTCATACTTTCACATTTCAATTACTTGTAAATTCAATTACTTGTAATTTTCATTTCCTTGTCAATCTCAATGTAATGGAAAATATGAAGGAATATGTGTACATGCATTCCCTTTTATTTAACATGCTATCTTATCATACAAACAACTTACATCCATTTTGCAGGATAATACTCCTAAAATGGACACATAGCATGTAACATTTCCACATTCCCTAAGACTAAACTACATAAGCCTTTTTGTAGGGAAACAATTGGTCATGTTACCCGTTCAAAAACCAAAAAAGCTACAAGCCTACATCCAAGCATGGCTTCATCTGTCCAGTCTAGTCCTACTCATGTCTCTCGCGAGGAGTTCGAAGGACTAAGTAACCAAATTATAGATTTGGTTGTTCTACTTAAAGAACTACACAAGTCCACTCAGGGTCCACGAATGCCCATACATACAGAATCCTCTACACATGAAGGAACTCAGGGACCGGACAAAGAAATTCCTGTACCTGAATCTTAGTTGGACAAAACCAACAAAACCCCCGAAACCACCCATCTCAAAGAAGATTTAGACACCGGTGATATCAGGAAAAAAGTCCTACAAATGGAAGAGACCATTCGGTCTATCAAAGGGATTGGAACACACGGGAGTGTTTCATATACAGACCTTTGTATCTTCCCTAGGGTTCATTATCTAGAGAAATTCAAGATTCCCAATTTTGAAAAGTATGATGGATTGGGAGATCCTTACACACATTTGAAAGTATTCATCGGAGAGCTCGGATCATATGTCGAGGATGAAAAGCTTAGAATGCATCTATTTCAGAAGAGTCTGACTGATGAAGCTAGATCATGGTATACCAGATTGGACAACCCAAAAATTCATAGCTGGGAGGAGCTAGCTCATGCTTTCCTCAGTCAATACAGTTTCCAAACTCAAATGGCTCCTGACCGGTACTAAATTACCAAGGTTAAGAAACAAGCTAGTGAGTCTTTCAGAGAATATGTCCAAAGATGGAGGCATCTGGCTACTTAAGTTATTACATCTATGACTGAGTCTGAAATGGTTATGACCTTTATAGACATTCAAGAAGCTCATTTCTATGAGAGAGTTTTAGTTGGCATTGGTAAACCATTCTCCGAAATGATCAAACATGGAGAAATGGCCGAGATGTGATCGAAGTTAGGAAATATTCAAGACCTTGCCGCTCTCAAAGCTGTAGCTGAGCACATCCAAACTGGAAGTTATGGAAACAACCTCCGTAGGGTCGATAAGAAGAAAGAGGAGGATGTTTCCTTGATACTACAAGGGCAAAAAGGCAGTGAAAGCCTGCCTATTCAGAGGAGAAACTACTCCCCTTTTCCAGCTCAGTCTTCAAACCCTCCAGTACCAAAAGGTGGAGAAGTCAGACGCACTCGAGTGTTCACACCCTTAGGGGACTCACTTGAGAACATTCTCAATCTTCTGACAACTCAGAAGAAAATTACCCATCTTCTTCCACTAGCCAACCCTAGTGGATAGGGTTTCTATGCTAACAGGAAGTGTGCTTATCATGCTGGAGCTCCAGGTCATGATACTCAGGATTGTTGGGCCTTAAAGCATAAGATCCAGGATTTAATTGACAATGGTGAGATCGTGGTTACTAAACCCGACCTACCCCATGTGCAAGACAACTCTCTTCCTCAACACAAAAAAAGAGGAGGTTAACATGATTAATTGGAGTAGTGGACAGACTTTCCAATCCATTGGTGGATCCTCCCAAACCAGGAAGGATAGTGCTGACAAGTGGGATTATGCACAGTTCCAGTTTATGTTGGAACAAAAAATGAAGGCTCGCGAGCAAGTTAATCAATTGGCAGAACTATTGGTCCATCAGCACCAAGTCAGAAGTCAATTATTTAACCAGGAGCATGGTAGCCTCCTTCCTCTTGTTACAAATACTCCACCACGTACTCCAGAGAGTGAAACACTGGAGGATAAAATTGCAAAAAGAGCAAATGCCAAAGTTTGTCGGGATTTAGCCAATAAAAGGAAATTCACCTATTTAGGCCAACCGATGGAAGAGATATTGCAGATGCTGATCAATTAAGGAAGAATTACAGCTCTTGTGACAACCCGAGAATTTGAATATTTTTTAAATTTTTATTAATTGATTTAAGGTTTAATAATAAAACCTAAACATAAAATAAGTGTATGCGTTTGATATTTTTGAGAAGGTATTTTGAGGATTTCAAAATTCTATGAAGGATTTAGGTGAATTATTCAGGATTGAGTGTATACGTGTTTATGTTCTGTGTATATGGTCATTTATGTATTCAGAATATGGTTAAGGGTCAAGGGTTGACCAGATAAATGATATCTGTAACAAACCCTAAGTATATATTAAGAACTTCAATGTTCGGTTAGAAAACCCTAGCGATTAATACGAAACCGTAGAAACTAGTTCTAGAAACCCTAATTTCAGTTTCGGGAATTCGAAACCCTAATTCGATGTATGAAACCCTAATCTGGGAAATTAAATGATTATTATATTGCTTAAGTGATATATATTATAATATTAATTAAGGTAAAGCTTAATTATTTAGCAAACCCTAATTTCAAATTTTGAAACCCTAATTTATAGATTGTAAACCCTAATTTATAAATAGTGAAAAACCTAAGTGTTAATTAAATAGTTTTAATGTTAATTAGGAAATATTAATCCTAATTTTCAAGTTATTAGTAATTAGAAAACCCTAATCTAATTACGAAATCTAATTTCTAAATTAGAAAATTATTTTTATATTAGAAACCCTAATTTTTGGGTGTAAACCCTAATCTGTGATTTGACCCTAATTGCAAAATTAGTAATTTTAATTAGGAATTATTAATCCTAATTAGCAAGATTTAAATTATGATTAAGAAATTTTTATATAATTAGAAATTTCTAATTATAATTTAGAAATATTAATTTTCAATTTTTAAAACCTAAATTGGAAATGTTAGAAACTAAATTGCAAAACCTAAGGGTTCAAACCCTAATGATTCCAAATCCTAAACCCTAAGGGTTTGATCAAATGTCAAGAATGCTATTAAAATAAAAAGCAAAATGACCAAAATGCCCTTTGTTGCATTATTGTAGGTTGCTTGTATATATTGACAATGGAGTTGGCCACCAACTCCCACCAACTCCATGTGGCCTAAATCTCTAACCCACTCAGCCGAATTTATCAAGATCCTAGCAACAATAATACATATAGATTAAAGAGAGATAAATGAGTCACTTTAAATTTTTATTTTTCTCTCAAGACCCTCTCTCTCTAAAATTCGGGACTTAGTGTGAGAAAGAGTGAGAAACCAAGCCATGGTCAAGCTCTAGCAATCCAAAAACAGATCCATAGATCAGAAATCAAAAATCAAGCATGAATGAGGTATAAACCCTAATTTTAGAAATCATGTGATTTGATGTTGTTTGTTGTTTAGATATGTGTTAGAGGGTGTCATTTGATGATCTACGTTGCTAAAACTTAGATCCATATCATTTTGATGCTCGAAATTTGAGTTTTTAGAAATTTTGGGAAAGCTTGAAAAATGGCCTGACAACCATATGTCAGAGGCCATAGATCTTTATCTGTTAAGTGTTAGTGTTGTTTTATGTTATAGATATGTTGTATGCCATGTGGTCTTTATTCTGTAACTTGAATCATAGTCAGATCAGGTCTAGAGTTCAAGATATGAGCAGTCAAAGGTCGTTGACCGACCATGAATGAATTAATCTGGGTAACCCAGATTACCCAGAAAAGTCTGACAACCATTTTTGGAGGCTCGGATTTTGCAGTCTGTTAGTGTTTATGTCATGTTGTTTGTTGGATATTATACTCTGACATGTAATCTACATATTCAAACCAGTATATCACCTAGATCTTGCTCAGGATCAAAGTAATCAGTGGTCAAACATGATTTGACCAACTGTCCGGTTGAATTTCTGGAAAACCCAGAATTCACCAAGAATAGTTTTTTTTCATGCACGTTGACCGGCTTGAATCTTAGGTGTTTGGTATAGTTATGATGATATGATAATATATATATATGTACCCTGACATTTTCTCTACAGTATTGAACCAATAGTTCACCCAAACAAGTTACAGGATACATGTTAAGACGATCGAAAACTAGTACCCTCGACTGTTCTTCATTTTTTGGAAAACCCAGAAAATGAAGAACAGCGTTGTCGGACATTTTGCTAGTTTATATCTTGATGTGGTGTTGTGTAATGACCTTGAAACTTGATTCCCGATCTAGTATTACATGCATACTACAATAGTAATACAAATTAGAAGCCCAGAATCAACAAGAACATAAATTAAAAATTGGTCAAACCTAGTACCTTTAACACTGACATGGGCGTTCTGGGCAACTCAAGAACAGCTGAAGAACACCTATAGCGACGGCTCTGTCGCTATAGGGCCCTTTTATTATTTATTTATACTGAAAAATAATTAATTAATTAAATAAATAGAAAAAAATGATTTTTAATTATTAAAAATACATAATAAATTCTGAAAAATTATTTTAAAATCTGAAAAATAGTTTTTAATTATTTTAAGTATATTTCAAAAATATTTAACATTTTTGAAATATAAATGGTATTTAATTTATTTAATTATAATATTAAATAAATTATTTTAAAATGATTTTTAATACATGAAAAATCATGAAAAATAATATTATGGTATTAGAAAAATTTTAAGTTATTTCCAATAACTTTTGATATTTTGTGATGAAATTCATTAATTAATTAATATTAATGGTAATTAGTTTATTTAATAGCTATATTAAATAAATTATTGAAAAATAGAATTAATGATTTATAAATCATATAAAAATGATTTAAGTGTTATAAAAATATTTTAAGTTATAAAATATAACTTTTGATATTTTGTCATGAAAATATTAATATTTAAATATTAATAGCAATTATCGGATAATGAATTTAATTGTTTAAAAATTATATAAAGGTGATTTTAAAGTATTAAAAATACTTTGTGATATTATAAATATATTATAATATGATGACATATATTTCATTAATATTTGATAATAAATAAATATTAATGATAAAAAAAGAATTATGTGGTATTTAATTCATTTAAATACGAGTTTAATGATTGAAAAATTATAATAAATAGTAATAATTATTTAAAAATTATTGTGAGCTTATAAAAAATATTTTAATCATTATTAAAATTATCTCGAGATAATTGTTAAGTGTTAAGTGAGTTTAATTGAACTTAAACTCGAATTTTGTCCCACTGTAATCGTCGGGATGTTAGAATTTTGTCGATTCAACTCGGACTTAAATAGTCTGACTTGATGTTAAGTTTTATGTGCGGGATAGACGGATAGGGTTATGTGCTATGTGTTTAGGTTATTCTGTATATATATATATAGTATTATATTGTGATGATATTATTCTAATATTGGAGATCTATATTACTAATATTAGGTCTCCGTGTAAAGTAAAGATATATAAATTGCGAGCGGTAATCAACCAGATTCGAGCAAGTTTATTTTTACTTAACTCTACTAAGAGTTGTTTCATTCGGATAAGCTTATGGTTAATCATTCACGGTTATCATGAATTGTACTGTATTATATTGCATGTATAAGTCGGTATGAAAGGTCGATCACCTTCATACGGTTGGTTCGAGATATATTTGTTCATGTATAATACTTGTTCAGTCATAAATTTATTCCTCCTAGTTCACAATTATATTGTTGAATTATAGCCAGCTTATTATTCAGACTCTTTCAATCATGATATATCGTTATATTATTGAACTTAAACTTGCTGGGCAATCCTTATGCTCACCCTTGCTATATCATGATAAAACATTGCAGATTAAGGCGAATACGTCGGATACAAGGAAAGGTCAAAGACAGTTCCAGATTTATATAAGTATTGTATGATGATAATGTTATGTATTAGACAAGTGATGTATTGTGTATAAGTTAAGGTTACTCGACCTTGGGGAATAGTGTGTAAAATGCATTGTATAAACAATTTATGTTTATATCTTCCGCAAATATAGTAATAGTGATAGAATGATCGAACCGGATCCGCGGTGATTCAGAACCTCGAATTCGGGGCCCTCACAGCTCTGCTACCTGAAGACAGTTTGATTTTAATGGAGTGTGCCAATACCACTCCCAATCTCGTGGTCACAGCACTAAAGAATGTTGGGCATTCCGCCATCTTATTCAGAACCTAATTGATAGCGGTGTCCTGCAGCTGGCAGATAATGACACTGTTTTACTAGAGAGTGGGGACACCTTTCCTATAAAGTGGAAGGAATTCGTAGCCGTTATATCTTCTGAGATAGATTCAGTTACCCCATCACATATAATTCAACCTATTCAACTTGGAGGTGTTGAGACTCCTTTAAAAGTGGATGCGCCAAAGCCAATCAACTTACCATTCAGACCACAATATCATGTTGTCAGCCTACATAATGTTCCATGGAATTATGGAGAGGCTGAAGGATCCACATCCATTATAACCGATGCAGTGATGAAAGAGAATCCATTGTACCTTCCACAACGGGTTATGAAGCCTGTCATCAAATCAAAGGGGAAAGTTCTCATGGAGAAGATTGAAGAATTCCTCCATACTATTGGACACAATGAAGCCAAGGTGGTTTTAAGCTTGAAAGAAGATCCACAATAGGTTTCCATACTGGACTTGGTATTCTCCTCCGAGAATCACAGGAAGGTCTTACTAAGAGTCTTAGAAGAAGCTCATTTACCAAAATCAGTGGATGTCGAAAAGTTCCATCACCTGGTTATATCCTTCACTGATGATGACATGCCTCTCGAAGGGACGGGTCATTGTAAGCCATTGCACATAGCGGTTATGTCCTCCGGATACAAGGTCGCAGGAGTATTGATAGATAGAGGGTCATCCTTGAATATCTGCCCTTATTCCACCTTGGAGAAGATGAATATCAATCTCAACAGGATCTGAAGCAGTCATACTATTATCAAAGCTTTCGATGGATCCCGGATGAAATGATGTTGGAGAGATTGAACTACCTATGGAGATTGGTCCACACCTTCTCGCGTATCCTTTCATGTGCTCAAAATAGCTATAAGATACAACCTGCTCTTGGGAAGACCATGGATTCATATGGCTGAAGCCGTCCCGTCTACCCTTTATCAACAGCTCAAATACATCATTAACAATAGCCTAGTCACTGTTAATGTTGAGCCAGAATATCCTGAACAAGGTGACATCCCACTCATCAGTTTCAATTCAGAAGTTGAGTTTGTCAGCTTCCATACCCTGGACGTGTGCAACACTCACTACCACCCTATTGGGGCGCCACCTCTTATACCCAGAATTTATGCCGAGGTAATGTCGGCAAGTCAAGAAATGATTTCTTTAGGTTATCAACCTGGACAAGGGCTGGGCAAAGACCATCAGGGCATTAAGCGCCCAATTCAAGTTCCCAATCAAACAGGGATAGCCAGACTAGGCTATTCTTCTAGATCCACTCACAGAAATCCTCACAAACACAAACAGGTTCCTTCATCTTCAGCCATACAGCGATTGCCTGCATTTACAGGAGCTGAATCTACACAGATTTCAGTAAAGGTTCATGCCCGTGTGATGACCATGTTATTTCCTAAGTTGATACCGGTCAAAGGAAAACAAGTCTTGATACCAGATCTGGAGGCGAAGGAAAAGGACCGGAGGCGTAAGTAGGACATTGCAAGGCGCTTATCAAACATACGCATCATAGTCCACACGGACAGTACAAACAAGGTCACCCCAGACGATGATTGTCCAGATATTATGGTCATCATTCGGGAGAAGGAGGACGACAACAGCCCTTTCATCGTAGCCTTCCACCATGACTTCACCCTTGGTAATTAGAGCAACACTCCTTGCATTTACTGACGAGGGTAAAAAGGGTAGAAACTCCCTATGCCCTGTAGATAACAATAATTGCTTACTTTTTCTGTACAGTATTAGCAGTTGTTTTGACATTACATGCTAACACTTTGTATGATTGAACAGTTTCATATATTAATTGAAAGCATTTTTGTTTCAGGACTCTAAAGTTAGATGTGCATATACTTGCTGATGAGGTGCCTTTTCTCCACAAGGACTGTAACTTTGATGTAAAGTTGGACTCAGACTTGATGGAGATACAAGAGGACTATGAGATACCTCAGGAGATCAAAGAATGGGTTGAAGACAAACCCAAGCTAAATCTTGATTAAACCACCTCTTTTAACCTCGAAACTTCAGAAAACCCCAAACAAATCCAGATTGGTATGAACCTAACTCCAGACCAAAGGAATGACATGGTTACTCTATTGACCCAATTCCAAGATGTGTTTGCATTATCTCATGAAGACATGGTCGGTTTGTCCACTGACATTGTTATTTATCGTCTCCCCATCAAAGAGAGGTTCAAGCCAGTCAGGCAGAAGCTCAGGCGATTAAAACCTGAGTGGAGTTTAAAGTTTAAAGAAGAAATTGTGAAACAATTTCAAGCCGACATCATCATGGTGTCAACATACCCTAAATGGCTATCCAACATAGTCTCCGTACCCATACTGGGAGGGAAAGTACGAGTTTGCGTAGACTACAGGGATCTGAATAAAGCTTGCCTCAAAGATAGCTTTCTCGTGCCATTCATCCACATTCTCATTGACAATACAGCTCAATACGACATGTACTCCTTTGCTGATTACTTTACGGGGTACCATCAAATCATGGTTGCGGAAAAGGATCGTGAGAAAATGGCATTCATCACTTCTTGGGGAACCTTTTGCTACAGACAGTTGTCATTCGGCCTCATCAATGCCGGAGCTACCTATCAATCAGCCATGATGGCTCTTTTCCACGATTTAATGCACAGAGAGATAGAGATCTATGTGGTTGACATCATTGTCAAATCCCGAAGGGAGGAAGACCACCTAGACCATCTCAGAAAGCTCTTCAACAGGTTGCGTAAGTACACCTTGAAGTTGAATCCAACCAAGTGCGCCTTTGGCGTTAAATCAGGCAAGTTGTTAGGATTCCTAGTCACCCAAAAGGGGATTGAGCTGGATCCCACCAAAATCCAAGCCATCACAGAAATGCCCATTCCTCAGACAGAGAAGGAAATACGGGGATTTTTGGAAAGAATCAATTTCATTAGCAGATTCATCTCCCAACTCACAGCAACCTATGAGCCTATCTTCTAGTTGTTAAAGAAGAAATCCTCTATGAAATGGAATGATGAGTGCCAGAAAGCCTTCCTTACAATTAAAGCGCAGCTAGTCAAAGCTCCTATTTTGGTACCACCCAGGGATGATGTTCCCCTTTTTATGTACATGTCCACCAATGATAATATCACGGGCTACATGTTGGGACAAAAAGACGATGGAGGCCAAGACCGAGCTATCTACTACCTCAGCAAAAGGTTTAGCAGTAGTGAACACAAGTACACTCTGGTTGAGAAAACTTGTTATGCTTTAGCATGGGCTTCCATGAGGTTACAGCATTACCTCCATGGTCACATGACCCATCTCATTTATCGCGTGGATCCTCTTAAGTACATGTTCAGTAAACCCATGTTGAATTACCAACTGTCCCAATGGCAGTTGATCTTACAATAATTTGACATCGTCTACGTGACGCAAAAGTCTATCAAAGGTCAAGGAATTGCGGATCAACTGGCCGCCGCACCTTCAGGGGATTTCAAACCCTTGGAAACATACTTCCCCGAAGAAGGGGTAATGACAATTCAGCAACACCATCGGTACAATACACACCAATCATGGAAGATGTATTTTGATGGAGCTGTAAACATAAAAGGCTCTGGAGCCGGAGTAGTTCTAACATCCGTTACGGAGAAGCAGTATCCCGTCGCCGTCAAATTGCAGTTTGCCAACACCAACAACACAGCTAAGTATGAAGGTTATATCATGGGGCTAAAACTTGCTCAATCAATGGGCATCAGACGGTTAACTGTCTTTGGCGATTCCGAATTGGTAATCAGACAAACCACATGAATCTATCACACCAAAGAGCTACACTTGCTACCTTACCATCGACAGGTTCTACAAATGGCTTTGGATGTTTGAAGAAATAACCTTCCTCCACATTCCTCGGAATAGGAATGACTTTGCGGATGCGCTAGCAACATTGACCTCTTGATCAACATACTTGACAAGGAGAACATGCCAACCATCACATTTACCCGATAAAAGGCTCCAGCCTATGGGAATTACATTGGAGAAGTATCGGATGAGCTACCTCCCATCCACCACCCTTGGTATCAGTATATCAAAGAAAACTTACAAGAAGGATCTACACCCGCAGAGGCGAGCCCGACTGAAAGAAGGCAGATTCATCGAATGGCTATGAAATTCTACATGAGCGGAGACGTGCTCTACAAAAGAGATGCAAGACTAGGTCTCCTCAAATGTCTGGACAAGGACCAAGCTCAGAGGCTCATGGATGAAATCCATAGTGGAGTATATGGCCCACACATGAGCAGCCCCCTACTTGTTAAGAAGATCCTAAGAACAGGGCATTACTGGCTCTCTCTCAAAGCTGACTGTGATGATCACGTCAAGAGATGTTACCAATGCCAAATTCATGGGAATGCTATCCACGCCCCTCCAAGGGAGCTCCACAATATGAGTTCACCTTGGCTCTTCTCAATGTGGGGAATGGACGTGATCGGGCCCGTCGAGCCCACCAGTAATGGGCATCGGTTTATCTTCACCATGATCGACTACTTCGTCCAAGCTGGATGAAGACCAATGGTTACAAGATAGGTATCAACAATTGTCTCTAATAGACGAAAGGTGAACCGCTGTTATCTTCTATGGTCAGTTATACCAACAAAGGATCGCCAGATCCTACAACAAAAAAGTCCGACTATGGTAGTTTAAACAACATGACTTGGTTTTAAAGAAGATCATTGACAACCAAGATTAGTCTAAATGAAAATTCACCCCGAACTGGGAAGGCCCATTTATTGTCAAGGAGATATTGACAGGAGGTGCTCTCAGATTACAAGAGACGGATGGCGATGAATTTCTATAACTCATTAACTCAGACATCGTGAAACGGTACTATGTCTAAAGTTGCCATCAAGCAAACATCCTGGTTGTGGGTCACCAGATCCCCAGTCAATTCAGGTTTTCTAAACCTCACTACATACAACTTTCTTCACACATGTTTGCCCCATCAAGGACAATCATATTTTTCAACCAACAGCCTAGTTTTTGGATCACCAGATCCTGCACTCCTCGCAGGTTTTCAAAACCTTTTACACCTTCAGGTTATCCCACTAGGGATTCAACCCTTCACACCTTCAGTTTATCCCACCAGGGATTAAACTTTTCACACCTTCAGTTTATCATGTACATGGGATTAAACTTTTTGGATGCAATCTACCATGTACATGGGGCGAACTACGCCGACCTGATCTCCCCAATACACGGGAGTACGTAGGCAGCCATTTTATATGATCTCGTCGCAATAAAATAAAAACAACAAAAACATCTCTACACCCCTTTGCCACATATAACGTTCAACCTTCACACCAGGTTCAAACTACGCAGACTTGATCTCCTCTTCAATAAGAGTACGTAGGTAGCCATTCATGGTTCGGTCTTACCCCCCACCAAAACACAAAAACTTGTTAACGGTTTTGGGATCATCTTTCAATCCACCACACTTCATTGACTTCAAACCAAAGGGATGGAACTACCTGACCTCCCCACGTAAATGGGAGAATCGGCGACCATCTAAGTTGCGGTTAAGTCCTCAAATAGAAACACCAATCCATAAGAGATGGAACTAACTGGGCTACCCCATACAAATAAGTACCGGCGACCATTTGTGGTGCGGTCATACACCAGTCCTACGACACCAAAGATGGTAGGGAATACACACAGATCAACGATCCATTCTGAAAGATCCTGAGACATCTCAATGTCTGTCCATCAAGGAGGAGTTCAGAATAAATCAAGATTACAAGCCTTGGAGAAACAAGAAAATATCAAGCAAGTAACAAGGCACAACTAAAAGGGAAGTAATCAAAATATGTTTCCCTACTACATATAATGTAGTTTGATATATACAATGTGTACTGTACATGACAAAATGGCTAAGCTAGTCTGTGAAGGAAAATACAAGTCCATATACAAGTCAGTGTGTATGTGGGCTATCAAGTCCAACATGGCATTCCTCTCAGGAGAAGGAGGTAACACTGTGATCTCCTACCCAAGGGTATCTATACGAGTTAACAAATCTATAACCAACTGCAGGGTGGCACTATGCTCATCAATATACATGCTCATCTCTACAATGATGCCAGAAGAAAAAGACCTCACAACAGTACTATCTTTAACGGCGATATCTCAGGCAGATATAACGCTATCCCGCTTAACAAGCATTACATCTTTAGATGATCTGGCCTCATCCCGCTCAGCAACAGTGGCATCTCTATGGGAAAATGCCTCATCTCTCTCTAATAGAGCAACGTCTCTCCCAGCAAGAGCTGTCAACATCAAGGCCCTAGCCTGATCTCTCTCAAAGGTCATCAGATAAAGACTCTGCTCGAAATACTCTGATGAATGCTAAATCACAATGGCAGTCATGTTGGGAGAATCTACAAGAGTTGCTGACAACCCGGCGTATAGCTCCTCCTCGGTGGGAAAATTAGTGTCCTCCATGGGCTCTCCACCATCTGAATCAATCCCCGACACTGTGGATACTACCGCAGCCGATGCAGTCTCTATCTCCATCCATGCAGAATACTATGTCGAACAGTCCGGATGGCTAACAGAAAACTCAGCACTCTCACGCTGATCCCAACAGGCATACACCCTGGATCTATCCTCTGCTGACAAATGGCGAGATGATAAGTGCTGACCTAATTCCCCCTCAAAAGGATGGACATCCTGATACTAATCAAACTATGACATCACAGTTAGTGGGTGATATGTGGTCATGCCCCTCAAACTAGCCTGAGGGAGATAATCCATGCCCGGTGCATGAGTAATGAAGCTGTAGGGTGAGCTGAGTCCTGTACACGGGAAAATGTCAAATGGATCTCCGATCCCTGCCAAAAAAACCGACCAGGATGTAGCGTATGTACACTCCGATGGCTGAAAGGAGTAAGACATAGCTATCTCATGGAAAAAATAGTACCCATGTGGTCAGAAAGTGCCAATCGGTCTCAAGTGTGATATGAACCACATATACAACAAGACTGAGCTGCCTATAAACACTCCTGCAGGATAGGTGTGGTATGTGGATGACCTCAATGTCTCTGCCACAATCATCGGCACAATGGTATAACCCTCCTTGAGAGCTCTCACCTCCATGACAACACCGATGTACAGCTCATCCATATACAATGGCATGTACAAATAAGCCACTACGCACATCATGAGTACATCTACTCTGGACACACGGCACTGATCCTCCGATGTGGTGAAATCCCCAAAGTGTTGTGCATAGCTATCCACTGAGCCAAGTCTGTCTATCAGAAAACGCTGGGATAATACATTGTTTGATGTAATCTCATCTTGTACTACTCTACGCCTCAACCAGGTGAGGTTCATGAACTACCGGCGCATATCTCTGACAGCCATCCGAGTGTAAGGCATGTCCAATGGCAAAGTCATCAACCGCTCATACTCCTCCAAGGTAGGAGTTAACTCATGGGTCCCAAATCGAGAATACTTGACTCTTCAGTACCCAATGCTCTAGCATGCCATCTACAAAACCCAATGGAACCTGAAACGTTAGGAGGGTCATGGAATGTTGTAATAGCTGATCTACAATCACCCTGTCTGAAGGGGATACACTATCATACCAAGATCTCAAGCAGGAGGCCACCAATACTGGTGGGGTGTGATCAATACGGCTGATTGTCGATGAAGACATCTGTGTGGGCCGTATCATAAGACCAGCCAGGGGTCAATGCCGAATATCTCTGGACATACATATGCATGACATAATACATACATGACAAATAATAGATGGTAATATGATGTAGGGAATGGTAAACAGTACAAACATTCCTAAGTACATCATCATCTAAATACATCATCTTTGTACAACTGAAAATACAGGAAAATGGGACACAGACGCCCTACGACTAACAAAGGCATATTAAAAGATATAACAAGAATGGGGCACAGCCACCTAGTATCTAACAGAGGTCTATCAAAAGATAAAGCGAGAAAATACATCAAAAGAGGACAATGGTGTCTATGTCTACATCATCAATCATGTCCACCTGATGTAACTCCTTCTGAGTCACTGGATCTCTGCCAAGGGAGGATCTGCACCGGCAAAACCATATGGGTCATCTGAAGGGCCAGCCCCCGAGCTGGAAGGAGCAAAAGTATCCGCCTCTGAAGGATCTCAACCCAAATGCCGAATAAAAAAATGTGTCTGATCCAACTGCCAGATCAAACTGTTAATTTGTGTTAAATGAGTAGGATCTCAGACACAAGCCATCCAATACGTTATCATCACAGATCCAAGAACCATATACCCCATGAACTGAATGGTGCGAGTCTGGGCTCCGATGGTATGAAGGGACTACCAGCGGTATAAAGCCTCTTGAGTTAACAGACCCTCTGACAAAGTAAAGTCGTCAACGCCAATTAACGGGATATCACTGACAGGCGACTGCGACACACGCCAATAACGCCTTGCAGGAGGCAAGATTGGTACATGAATCTCTCTTGTGGTGCTCCTAATAGCACGCTCTCCTAAATAGAGCTTTTATCCTCCATCTATGAAGAGAGGAATTCGGCAGGTGGATATCACATACTCGACAGCAGTCGGGTATCCCTCCTCAAAGTCGATAGTCAAATGTTCCCCAGAGTAGGGAACCCAAGTGATGGCATAAACTGTCAATAACTCTAACTGTAAGCGACAATGGGTGAAACCCTCAGCTACAGGAACCTCTGCCAAAATGGAGTGATGCCATCACGTGGATAGGTATCCAAACCTAACACATTAACAGGACGCAAACATGAAAGTGTCTCATAGGCCCAAAACTGCCAACACAAAGGCAAACATTTGTTGTCAGTAAACACTCTTAACCTATACATGGGAAATTAAAAGAGAAATACTCACCAGTAGAAATGGGTAAAATCCTAGCCAAGCCTCTGTCAAGCCTTGCGAACGCATGCGCATTCCCCTGAGGAAATAAGCAAAGGTGTAGGAGCCCCAATCATACTCTCCAATACAGTCCACCTCTCGAGTGGTGCTGATCAAAGCGAATGACACCGTGGAAGAGTTGTCCGCTATGAAACAACCCCTGATAATAACCAGGAACAATCGCCGAAGAATGCGATCCCTGACTCTCACATCAGCAGGTATGGGCTCACTTAACAACCCATTCATAGAATCTACGCTCAAAGGACCCGTACAGACGGTCTTGCCCTTGAGTGCCTCAGCCGAAACTCCTAACAAGAATCTAACGGCAGTAGGGGTAATGTTCGCCGTTTATGGTACTAGCGCCCCTCTAAACTCCATACCGGTGATAAACCGCCAATCAATCGGCATCATCATCACCTCATAATCCAACAAATGGAGAGAGTGAGTCGGGTGAAACCAGCGCTCAGACAATGCCCTGAGGTAACCCCAGGAACAACGGCGGGGGAGAATGGAAAAGAACGCCCCAAAGCCCCAACCATGCACAATCCCTCGATAATCTGGATGTAGAGCCTGATATAGGGAGTGTATGTTGAACCAGTTCCCTCAAGGCTGCGTAAAGCCAAGAACCTACATCACAAATGCAGATCAACATCAGAATCATGGTTCCTCATCAATAGGAAAAAGGAAGATCAAACCCAGTTTTTACCTCATTTGCCTGCAAGTAAACTGAGGGGTGGCGACTCAAATCATCCAGAAGCTCTGGAATCATCACAACTATGCCTGGAAGATCCCTGCAGTGACCATGAGTAGCAGGAGCTGGAGCCACAATCGGTACGTCCTCCTCCTCGTCCTCAACGTCCGGTACATCAACCCGGACATGACGAATCACCGCCTCCATCAAGCGACGAGGTTGTCTGACTGAACGGGGTCGAGGCACTTCAAAGCCCTCCTCTGCACACATGAAGTTGACATGCGGGTACTACTCGGTTGATCCGGATCCATAATATCTGGACACAAGTCCCCAAATCACCTCAAAAGGGGTGGTAAATTCTAACTTGGAGCTTTTCAAATGCATTTTATGACTACATGCATGCATGCATTACTTTAACATACGCCTATAGTAGAGTTAAAAATGCATGTCTACCCAATGCTTAGGCTCATGGAAAAATTTTGCCAGAGTATCCTTTGTAAAAAAGGATTATCCACATGCACATAGGCATGACTAGGTGGCCATTCAGTAGCACGCCTACCCATAGTCATAAACATCATATAATGCATGAACATATCAAAGTCATAATCCGTAAGGGTAGCCTAATTACTAGAATTACTTTTCATTACAACCTTTGCTCATTTGTCCTCAAATAGGATAAGAAATAGCAAAAAAAAGGTACCAATTTAACTGTTTCAAAAGTCAAAATTTTTCATATCATTATGTTCAGCATGGTTTAATACTAACATTTACTATGTTGAATATTTTTTATCAAGTCATATAGGCATGCATATTCACTACTATGTGTTTAGACGCATTTTATATGATAACTCTTTTTCCAACGGACAAAACTGGAAAAGAAGACATGCATACGTTACCAGGATAGTGTGAAACACTTGTGCGGTGACAGAATTTGCAGAAATCTGCCCGAACTCAGCAGATTTTGAAGATGAACTCTTGGATTCTCTGTGTGGAGCGATATGAAAATGACTTGTGAAAGCAACAGGCCACTTAACGCCACCCATGGTTTATCGTAGGTGTACCTGCGGCTACCATAGGTGGGTCCCACCCCTCCGGCTCGATTCAATTTGAGTTGCAAAGGAGGTCTCACAAGTTGAAACAGTCAAATCAGGAAAAAAGACGCTACGTGATTGAGCGAAAAAGCCTGAATTCCTGGTTGTCAAAGACCAAACTGCGGGTCTACATGTTAATCATTGGTATTCGCCCAGACACAGGGTTCACTATACCGATGATCACAACTGTTGCAAACTACAATCGGTAATACCTCACAAAGGTCCGATGCCGTCAATACGGGGTCGTAATTTTAAAAACCTCTCCCCAGCGGGAACTTCATACATCCTCGGCCATTGAAGAACATTTCAACGAAGGTCAAGCAACCTTGACAATCTTCAGCCGTTGGAAAATAAATCCAACGAAGCATCGGAAGCCATCTGATGATTTCACTTCAACAAAGGTTAAGCAGCCTTGACGTTCTTCTAGCCATTGGCAAATAAACCCAACGAAGCGTCAGAAGGCATTTGATCATTCCAGCCATTGGCAATTAAACTCAACGAAGCGTTGGAGACAATTCGATGGTAGTACTCGTTGATACACATGTCAGCAAGATTCAGGCAACCTTGACAAACCCAGACTGTTGGCAGTAACTCCGACAGATCACTTGAAGGATCTGGCGATACAAACCAGGAAAAATATCCTTATCGGGGAGGACCGATGATGGAATCTGTTATACACAATCTGCATCAGACAAATGCTCATTTCCCCCATAGTCTCTTGCACATGAGAGGAACATCTATAGTGGAAAGTCTGTACCAAGGATTAAGGACTTTGGTGATAACCCCAATGTCAACATCCTGGTATTTCCTGAGAACTTTGGAGCACACATCGAAGCAGTTCTTCAGAAACATCAGTGGTAACTCCAATTCCCCTTCAGGAGCCATGGGAGCAAATAGTCATCACATCCCGTTGGAAAACGGTCCAACAAACCACATGCATCATACATTTGCATCATGCTGCAGTACATTGCATCATGAATATCTTGTCATATTTTAAGTGTCTAGTGTTCTTTATCCTATCCATGCCATTACACTGCATGAATATGATAAAGAGGGGCATCTGTAGACACTCAAAAAAATTTGCATTCCTATTACTAACCTTGCAGGAGAGCAAAGTCGTCTTCCAGAGATAACCCTGGAAGTCTTTGTCGTGATCAAACGTGTTAGCTTTGTGTTAGAAATTATTTTAAAAGAAAAGATTAGCATAATAAGCTAATATACATAAATGCTACATGATGTAGGTTCTGATCTTGGAAAGATGTTAACTTGACTTATTTATGTGACGCCCCCAAAATAAGTTTACATCACCCATCTTGAGTCGCCAAATACATGGTACGGAATACAAATACAAACTTAATTATACAACATGAGCTGATATTTTTTACATGAATATTGTCTAATAGACAGTATTAAAACTCAAAGGAGTCCTCAGTACATTTATTATCACACTAAATAGTGAGGACTACTACAGCCACCATCTCGGACCGTCACTCCATTCCCTGACTAGTCCCAGCTATATTCTCAATTCATGAAGAGAACAATGAAAGAAAAGGGTGAGCTCAACTAGCCCAGTAAGAAATATTATGACTAAGATAATGCAGAATAAATTATCCTTAGCCTTCAATAGTATAACAACTGATAGAATACAATAGACAACAAGTTTTAGATCAACAACTGCAGCGAAAATAGCAATCCATTAGAAGAGTCAAGTAGAGCATGATATCTAGCTACTATCTTCTATGATTTAAAAGTTTATCATCAATTTTATCGTTGAGACTCAACTTAATAAATAATCCACATCATTGAATTATCCATGCACTACGGGCCAAGGATATTCATTAGTATCATGACCACGAACTATCCATGCACTACGGGCCAAGGATATTCGTATTTTCATCAATGCTCATGATCATGCCAAACAACAATTCATCTTCACACCCTTGGTCGAAGAGAACACATGGTCATGATCATACCAACAACTGTCGCTGAGACTCAGCTCAATAATCCATATCACTTATAACATTACAGGTCATGATTATACCGAATGATCCCTGGTCATAATCATACCAACCAACAATCCATCTATGCACATAAGCCAAAGATGACTTTCATCACAATATAAGAATGAGGATGATGACAATGATATAAGCATTAATCAAACAAAATCAAGGATAAATATTATAGACTTTAAATTTATCCAGAGTTTTAAAAATATCCAAATTGTCAACTTGATACTGCTTTGTGGAGTAAAATTCAAGAATAATATTGTATCAAAAATGATTTAGACCGAAAAGAAATTAATTTTTATCATGAATAGTACTCGAGTGAATAGTACCCCGTGAATAGTACTTCGTGCATAGTACCCGTGAATAGTACTTTGTGAATAGTACCAGTGAATAGTACTTTGTGAATAGTACTCATGAATAGTATTTTATGAATAGTACCCGTGAATAGTACTTTGTGAATAGTACCCGTGAATAATATTTCGATATGAAAAGATCAATAATTATCAAGAATACTCATAATAATATTTTTATGAAAAGATATTGGATGAAGCGCAAATATCAAGGATATACTACTAATTTCATGGAGTATAGAATCAATACTTTAACAGAATGAGGGTATAAGCAGGAATACGAGACGAAATAATATTACTTATGTAAGACCCCAACTTTTATGAATAAAGATTAATTTTTCTCGAAATGTATTTTTGAATATTATAGTGTGGATTTGATATAATGTTATAGTTGTGGGTATTATTTACAAATTTTTCAAAGTAAGCAAGTGGTTATATAATATTCGATTGGTCGTGGAATATTCATTTTAACAGGGAATATTAAATGCGATGGCACAATCATTAAGTGGAACCCTAGCGGAAGTATTGTAAGTAGTTAGAAAGCAGCGTAATTATCTTTTATAAAAATAACGGCGAAAGTTTTACCGTTAAACCATTGAACTATCCAAATTGGTAAAAGTACGAAGAATACACGTGGTTGCGTAGTAGTAAAGACACGGTATTGATTATTGATGCTTACGTCGAAGTCACTTCGTTATACTCAATTATTGCTACAGTAATTGCTGCATCATATCTCTCATATTATTGATTCAATTATTGTCACAATATCATCTGCATAATAATTATTATTATTAAATCAATAATTGAGACGACAAAGTTATTTATATTATTATTTGCAATATTGATAATGTCTAGAAGTTCTGTCAATGAGAGGTTTGGTCACCTAATTGCGCGCCAATAAGGAGAAATCCTTATCGGAAAGCCCCCTCTTTCTTGGGAATGACCTAGTTGTTAAATATTGTGAGATATAATATTAATGATGAATAAGTTCGTGTTGATTAAAGATGAAATTGATAGTTCCATTGTGTTGGAATTATTAGTGTTAGTGGAAATCGACATTTATTTCGATAATAATTGATGTCTGGAGGTTATATTGACCAATCGGATAATTAATCGGATAAATGAGCAATTAATTGTTATTATTTCACATACTTATAACTATTTATTCACATGTGTGTATTATTGATTCACATTCATGTACTATTAAGGGAGGTGGTGCAAGATTGATAATACTTGCATGACTAAATTAAAAATAGATGTATAGATGAAGGTACTATACTGTAATTAGTTTTTTCACATGATTATACTATTAAGTCACATGAATGAACTATTAATTCACATTATTTACCATTAGGGGATGTGGTGCAAGTTTGATAATACTTGCAGGACTAAATTAAAAATGAAGAAAAAGAGGAAGGTATTATACTGTAATATTTCGAGCCCCAAAACGTGCAATTATCGAAACTATATTTTCCTATAAATAGAAGCTCATTCTTCTTTCATTCTCACCAATTCACTAAGTCTCACAAGAGCAGTTATTATAGAGAGAACGAAGAAGAGAAGTCTGCTACCTCACTATTCCTAGTATCCAATTTCATCTAAGGTAAGGGGTATTATTTCTTTCGTATTCATGAAGAGAGTTATTTTCTTTCAATACTCGTAAGAACATTCACAACAGTTTTCTCAATAGACTCTCTATCCCCACATTTGAAGAATATAGCAATAAATCAGTATCTAACAGTTTCCTTATCCTTATATAATTCTCTATTTTAATCCCTATATATGATTTGACTCCTCAGGATGAGGGAATCAAAAGAGCGTTCCCTATTTATGTAAAATGACATTTCACACCCTATTTATTGCAATTTTATGTTGGTTAAAGGATCTTATCTCACTTAATTGTTGATTTGGGTATGCCTATCAAATTCATTCATTTTTATTTTTTAAACAAATGATTTAAAGAAGAAAGAGAACTATAAAAATTAAAAATCAGTCAAATTTTGATTTTGATCATTTTTTGTAAAAAATATTACTAGTTATTATAAATTTTATTATTTTATAATTAAAATAAAGTTCTCATAAACACATAATGATCGTTGCACATTTTGATTTCTAACAATATCTATTTTTAAATTAAAATAATTGCAATTTTTAAATTCAAACAACAATTACTTTTAAATAAAAAATAGTTACAACGTTCAAAATATGATTTGACTGTTGGAACTTTTAAATTTTAACTTTTAAATTTTAATTTTAAATTTCAAAATTTAAAATTTAAGGAATCAATATAAGGAACCTGTTGGGTACATAGTGAAAAAATTGAATCATTATCCTACAGAATGACCCAATAACACTGCAGAGTAGGGATAAAGATAAGGAAACTGTTGTGAATGCTCTAAGGGTTGTTATTTCATTCTTTATTATTTTGTTGGAATAACATGTCTATGCGGTCTATCGCATGCCTGGTGAATTCTTTTGTTATTCCATTCTTTATTATTCTGTTGGAATAACCTGTCTGTGCGGTCTATCGCATGCCTGGTGAATTCTTTTGTTATTCTATTCTTTATTGTCCTGTTGGAATAACCTGTCTGTGCGGTCTATCGCATGCTTGGTGAATTCGTTTGTTATTCTATTCTTTATTATTCTGTTGGAATAACCTGTCTGTGCAGTCTATCGCATGCATGGTGAATTCTTCTGTTATTACATTCTTTATTATTCTATTGGAATAACCTGTCTATGTGGACTACCATATGCATGGTGAATGATCCTTTGTATTCATTCCAAATTAAATTGTGGAAATGATCTGTCTACGTGGATTACCGCATGGCGGGCAAAAATTCATTTACAGTTTCATATATTCTATTATACTCAGTTGGTTAAAGTTTTTGCTTCTATACTCCATAAAATTAGTAGAATATCCTGGATATTTGCGCTTCATTCAGTATCTTTTCATGGAAATATTTTTCTAAGCATTCTTGAATTTTACTCCACAAAACAGTATCATGTTGACAATTTGGACGTTATTGATTTCTGGATAAATTAAATTATAAATCTTTAAAAATTTATCTTTGAACTTGTTTTATTGAATTCTTATATCATTGTCATTATCCTTATGTTTATAATATGTTGAAAGTCATATATGGCCTGTAGTGCATAGATGGACTTGGTATGATTATGACCAGGGATTATTCGGTATAATCATGACCGTAATGTTACAAATGATGTGGTAAAAGTCCTCATTGGCCGTAGTGCATTGATGGGACGATTGTTGGCATAATCATGACCATTGATGAATACACGAATATCCTCGCACGTAGTTCATGGATAATTTGTGGTCGTGATACTAATGAATATCCTTGGTAGTAAAAGTGCGGGGATGATGTGGTTTATTTATTGTTTGAGTCTTAGCGATAAAAGTGATGAAAACCTTTTAAATCATAGAAGATAGTAGATTTTATTCTCTACTTGACTCTTCTAATGGATTGTTTGTTCATTGCTAGATTAAACTTGATGTTTGTTATATTTTATCAGTTTAACACTGTTGAAGGCAAACGATAAATTATTCTGCATTATCTTAGTCATAATATTTCTTACTGGGCTAGAACCTAGACATAAAATAAGTGTATGCATTTGATATTTTTGAGAAGGTATTTTGAGGATTTCAAAATTCTATGAAGGATTTAGGTGAATTATTCAGGATTGAGTGTATACGTGTTTATGTTCTGTGTATATGGTCATTTATGTATTCAGAATATGGTTAAGGGTCAAGGGTTGACCAGATAAATGATATCTGTAACAAACCCTAAGTATATATTAAGAACTTCAACGTTCGGTTAGAAAACCCTAGCGATTAATACGAAACCGTAGAAACCAGTTCTGGAAACCCTAATTTCAGTTTCGGGAATTCGAAACCCTAATTCGATGTATGAAACCCTAATCTGGGAACTTCAATGATTATTATATTGCTTAAGTGCTATATATTATAATATTAATTAGGGTAAAGCTTAATTATTTAGCAAACCCTAATTTCAAATTTTGAAACCCTAATTTATAGATTGGAAACCCTAATTTATAAATAGGGAAAAACCTAAGTGTTAATTAAATAGTTTTAATGTTAATTAGGAAATATTAATCCTAATTTTCAAGTTATTAGTAATTAGAAAACCCTAATCTAATTACGAAATCTAATTTCTAAATTAGAAAATTATTTTTATATTAGAAACCCTAATTTTTGGGGTGTAAACCCTAATCTGTGATTTTGACCCTAATTGCAAAATTAGTAATTTTAATTAGGAATTATTAATCCTAATTAGCAAGATTTAAATTACGATTAAGAAATTTTTATATAAATAGAAAATTCTAATTATAATTTAGAAATATTAATTTTCAATTTTTAAAACCTAAATTGGAAATGTTAGAAACTAAATTGCAAAACCTAAGGGTTCAAACCCTAAGGATTCCAAACCCTAAACCCTAACTCAAACCCTAAATCCTAAGGGTTTGATCAAATGTCAAGAATGCCATTAAAATAAAAAGTAAAATGACCAAAATGCCCTTTGTTGCATTATTGTAGGTTATTTGTATATATTGACAAGGGAGTTGGCCACCAACTCCCACCAACTCCATGTGGCCTAAATCTCTAACCCACTCAGCCGAATTTATCAAGATCCTAGCAACAATAATACATATAGATTAAAGAGAGATAAATGAGTCACTTTAAATTTTTATTTTCTCTCAAGACCCTCTCTCTCTAAAATTCGGGACTTAGTGTGAGAAAGAGTGAGAAACCAAGCCATGGTCAAGCTCTAGCAATCCAAAAACAGATCCATAGATCAGAAATCAAAAATCAAGCATGAATGAGGTATAAACCCTAATTTTAGAAATCATGTGATTTGATGTTGTTTGTTGTTTAGATATGTGTTAGAGGGTGTCATTTGATGATCTACGTTGCTAAAACTTAGATCCATATCATTTTGATGCTCGAAATTTGAGTTTTTAGAAATTTGGGGAAAGCTTGAAAAATGGCCTGACAACCATATGTCAGAGGCCATAGATCTTTATCTGTTAAGTGTTAGTGTTGTTTTATGTTATAGATATGTTGTATGCCATGTGGTCTTTATTCTGTAACTTGAATCATAGTCAGATCAGGTCTAGAGTTCAAGATATGAAGCGACCAAAGGTCGTTAATGACTACGATCGAATTAATCTGGGTAACCCAGATTACCCAGAAAAGTCTGACAACCATTTTTGGAGGCTCGGATCTTGCAGTCTGTTAGTGTTTATGTCATGTTGTTTGTTGGATATTGTACTCTGACATGTAATCTACATACTCAAACCAGTATATCACCTGGATCTTTCTCAGGATCAAAGTAATCAGTGGTTAAACATGATTTGACCAACTGTCCGGTTGAATTTCCGGAAAACCCAGAATTCACCAAGAATAGTTTTTTTTCATGCACGTTGACCGGCTTGAATCTTGGGTGTTTGGTATAGTTATGATGATATGATAATATATATATGTACCCTGACATTTTCTCTACAGTATTGAACCAATAGTTCACCCAAACAAGTTACAGGATACATGTTAAGACGATCGAAAACTAGTACCCTCGACTGTTCTTCATTTTTTGGAAAACCCAGAAAATGAAGAAACAGCGATTGTCGACATTTTGCTAGTTTATATCTTGATGTGGTGTTGTGTAATGACCTTGAAACTTGATTCCCGATCTAGTATTACATGCATACTACAATAGTAATACAAATTAGAAGCCCGTAATCAACAAGAACATAAATTAAAATTGGTCAAACCTAGTACCTTTAACAACGATATGGGCGTTACGGGCAACTCAAGAGCAATTTGAAGAACACCTATAGCGATACTCTCTGTCGCTATAGGCCCTTTTTATTATTTATTTATTCGAAAAATAATTAATTAATTAAATAAATAGAAAAAATGATTTTAATTATTAAAATACATAATAAATTTCGAAAAATTATTTTAAAATCAAAAATAGTTTTTAATTATTTTAAGTATATTTCAAAAATATTTAACATTTTGAAATATAAATGGTATTTAATTTATTTAATTATAATATTAAATAAATTTTTTAAAATGATTTTAATACATGAAAAATCATGAAAAAAATAATATTATGGTATTAGAAAAAATTTAAGTTATTTCCAATAACTTTTGATATTTTGTGATGAAATTCATTAATTAATTAATATTAATGGTAATTAGTTTATTTAATAGCTATATTAAATAAATTATTGAAAAATAGAATTAATGATTTATAAATCATATAAAAATGATTTAAGTGTTATAAAAATATTTTAAGTTATAAAATATAACTTTTGATATTTTGTCATGAAAATATTAATATTTAAATATTAATAGCAATTATCGGATAATGAATTTAATTGTTTAAAAATTATATAAAGGTGATTTTAAAGTATTAAAAATACTTTGTGATATTATAAATATATTATAATATGATGACATATATTTCATTAATATTTGATAATAAATAAATATTAATGATAAAAGAATTATGTGGTATTTAATTCATTTAAATACGAGTTTAATGATTGAAAAATTATAATAAATAGTAATAATTATTTAAAAATTATTGTGAGCTTATAAAAAATATTTTAACTGTTATTAAAATTATCTGAGATAATTGTTAAGTGTTAGGCAGAGTTTAATTGAACTTAAACTCAAAATTTTGTCCGACTAGACCGTCGGGATGTTAGAATTTTGTCAAATTCATCTCGGACTTAAATAGTCTGACTTGATGTTAAGTTTTATGTGCGGGATAGACGGATAGGGTTATGTGCTATGTGTTTAGGTTATTCTATATATATATATATATATATATATATATATATATATATATATATATAGTATTATATTGTGATGATATTATTCTAATATTGGAGATCTATATTACTAATATTAGGTCTCCAGGTAAAGCGATATAAATTGCGTAGCGGTAATCAACGGTTCAGGAAAGTTTATTTTTACTTAACTTTACTAAGAGTTGTTTCATTCGGATAAGCTTATGGTTAATCATTCCCTGTTATCATGAATTGTACTCTGTACATATTGCATGTATAAGTCAGGTATGAAAGGCTGATCACCTTCATTACCAGTTGGTTCAGATATATTTGTTCATGTATAATACTTGTTCAGTCATAAATTTATTCCTCCTAGTTCACAATTATATTGTTGAATTATAGCCAGCTTATTATTCAGACTCTTTCAATCATGATATATCGTTATATTATTGAACTTAAACTTGCTGGGCAATCCTTATGCTCACCCTTGCTATATCATGATAAAACATTGCAGATTAAAGGCGAATACGCTTGGGATCTGAGGAAAGGTCAAAAGACAGCCCGGTAGAAAGTTAATGTGTGCGATTAGATTTGTATAAGTATTGTATGATGATAATGTTATGTATTAGACAAGTGATGTATTGTGTATAAGTTAAGGTTACTCGACCTTGAGGAATAGTGTGTAAATGCATTGTATAAACAATTTATGTTTATATCTTCCGCAAATATAGTAATAGTGATAGAATGATCGAACCGGATCCGCGGTGATTCGGGACCTCGAATTCGGGGCCCTCACAGCTCTGCTACCTCCAATCAGCCCGCGTTCAAGACAGTTTGATTTTAATGGAGTGTGCCAATACCACTCCCAATCTCGTGGTCACAGCACTAAAGAATGTTGGGCATTCCGCCATCTTATTCAGAACCTAATTGATAGCGGTGTCCTGCAGCTGGCAGATAATGACACTGTTTTACTGGAGAGTGGGGACACCTTTCCTACAAAGTGGAAGGAATTCGTAGCCGTTATATCTTCTGAGATAGATTCAGTTACCCCATCACATATAATTCAACCTATTCAACTTGGAGGTGTTGAGACTCCTTTAAAAGTGGATGCGCCAAAGCCAATCAACTTACCATTCAGACCACAATATCATGTTGTCAGCCTACATAAAGTTCCATGGAATTATGGAGAGGCTGAAGGATCCACATCCATTATAACCGATGCAGTGATGAAAGAGAATCCATTGTACCTTCCACAACGGGTTATGAAGCCTGCCATCAAATCAAAGGGGAAAGTTCTCATGGAGAAGATTGAAGAATTCCTCCGTACTATTGGACACAATGAAGCCAAGGTGGTTTTAAGCTTGAAAGAAGATCCACAATAGGTTTCCATACTGGACTTGGTATTCTCCTCCGAGAATCACAGGAAGGTCTTACTAAGAGTCTTAGAAGAAGCTCATTTACCAAAATCAGTGGATGTCGAAAAGTTCCATCACCTGGTTATATCCTTCACTGATGATGACATGCCTCTCGAAGGGACGGGTCATTGTAAGCCATTGCACATAGCGGTTATGTCCTCCGGATACAAGGTCGCAGGAGTATTGATAGATAGAGGGTCATCCTTGAATATCTGCCCTTATTCCACCTTAGAGAAGATGAATATCAATCTCAACAGGATCTGAAGCAGTCATACTATTATCAAAGCTTTCGATGGATCCCGATGAAATGATGTTGGAGAGATTGAACTACCTATGGAGATTGGTCCACACACCTTCTGCGTATCCTTTCATGTGCTCAAAATAGCTATAGGATACAACCTGCTCTTGGGAAGACCATGGATTCATATGGCTGGAGCCGTCCCATCTACCCTTTATCAACAGCTCAAATACATCATTAACAATAGCCTAGTCACTGTTAATGTTGAGCCAGAATATCCTGAACAAGGTGACATCCCACTCATCAGTTTCAATTCAGAAGTTGAGTCTGTCAGCTTCCATACCCTGGAGGTGTGCAACACTCACTACCACCCTATTGGTGCGCCACCTCTTATACCCAGAATTTATGCCGAGGTAATGTCGGCAAGTCAAGAAATGATTTCTTTAGGTTATCAACCTGGACAAGGGCTGGGCAAAGACCATCAGGGCATTAAGCGCCCAATTCAAGTTCCCAATCAAACAGGGATAGCCAGACTAGGCTATTCTTCTAGATCCACTCACAGAAATCCTCACAAACACAAACAGGTTCCTTCATCTTCAGCCATACAGCGATTGCCTGCACTTACAGGAGCTGAATCTACACAGATTTCAGTAAAGGTTCATGCCCGTGTGATGACCATGTTATTTCCTAAGTTGATACCGGTCAAAGAAAAACAAGTCTTGATACCAGATCTAGAGGCGAAGGAAAAGGACCGGAGGCGTAAGTAGGACATTGCAAGGCGCTTATCAAACATACGCATCATAGTCCACACGGACAGTACAAACAGGGTCACCCCAGACGTATTAACATTTATATGATTTTTAAACCGTTAAAATTCATTATCCAATAATTGCTTTTAATATTACAATATTAACATTTTCATGACAAAATATCAAAAGTTATATGTTATAACTTAAAATATTTTTATATTACTTAAATCATTTTTATATGATTTTTAAATCATTAATTCAATTTTTCCATAATTTATTTAATATATTTATTAAATAAACTAATTATCATTAATATTGATTAATTAATGAAATTTATCCCAAAATATTAAAAGTCACTAAAAATAACTTAAAATATTTTATTATACCATAATATTATTTTTTCATGATTTTCATTTTTAAAATCATTTTTAAATAATTTATTTAATATTATAATTAAATAAATTAAATACCATTTATATTCCAAAAATATTAAATATTTATGAAATATACTCAAAATAATTAAAAACTATTTTTCAGACTTTAAAATAATTTTTCAGAATTTATTTTGTATTTTTAATAATTAAAAACTATTTAATTCGATTTATTTATTAAAATAATTAATTTTTAAAACTAACTGTCGCTAAAGGGGCCTATAGCGACAGACCCGTCACTATAGATGTTCTTGAGCCTGTTCTTGAGCTTCATCGCCAGTTTTCAGGTTGCTACTTTGACCATGATTATCACAGTGTTCGTGATGATTTTTGGGAAGCTAAAGGGTTACAATTGTAGTACGAATGTAATACTACATTAACCAACAAATTTCATGGTCATAACATATCACAACTGAGAGATTCAAGCCTCCAAAATTTCTGACGTTGTTCTTCATTTCTGGGTTTTCCAGAAAATGAAGAACAGTCGAGGGTACTAGTTTTCGATCGTCATAACTTGTATCCTGTAACTTGTTTGGGTGAAATATTGGTTCACTACTATAGTCGTGATGTCAGGGTACAACAACATAACTACAGATCGGTCTAACAACAACACATTGAATAAATCAAGGCCGGTCAAAGTAGGGGTGAGGAAACGGTTCTTGAAGATTCTAGGTTACCCAGAATCTCCTTCCGGACAGTTGGTCAACGTGGTTTTGACCACGATTAGCTACGATTCTGTTATAGATATGAGTGAACTAAAGACTTCAGAATGTAGTCTTCATGTCAGACTACACGATCAAACCAACACCATGACCTAACGACCAACACCCAGCAAGTTCAAGACCCTGCAAAGTGACTGTCAAAAAAATCTGGGTTTCTGGGTTACCCAGAAACCAGATTTTGTGAACGGTCAACGGTTTTTGACCACTGATAACTTGAGATCTAGACATGGTATGGAGTTGATTCCACTTCCAGTCTACTCTCCTCATGTCAGAGAACAAATCTATAACTTTAAACACACATAATACTTAACACAAACAGATCTAGAAGCCCTGACATATTACTTTCGGGCCTTAAAATTAGGGTTCTTGGTCAGTTTTGAAAACTTGATTTTCGTGCATCTAGATGTTATAGATCCATGATCTACCAACCCATATCACTCAAAGACACCTTAATACACAACTCTAACCAATCATTAACATAAAATCGCATGATTTACAAAAATTAGGGTTTATACCTCATTCATGCTTTGATCTTGATTTGTGACTTTTGATTCCTGTTATTGGATTGCTAAAGCTTGTTCATAGCTTGGTTTCTCACTCTTTCTCACTCTAAGTTCCGAAATTTATGAGAGAGAAGGCTTAGATGAATAATGAAAATGAAAGTGGTCATTTCTCTCTCTTTAATCTATATAATTCTTGTATGTAATGTATGTTGGCTGATTTTGCTAGAGATCTCAGTCACATGGAGTGGGTAGGGTTTCTCACCAATCAAATATAAGGCAAGATTGCAAGCAACCTTCAATAATGCAACAAAGGGCAAACTAGTCATTTTGCTTTTTATTTTAATGGCATATTTGTTAATTGTTCAAACCCTTAGGATTTAGGGTTTGAACTCTTAGGGTTTAGGTTTTGAACCCTAAGGTTTTAAAATTAAATTCTAGATTTTCTAAATTAGGTTTTCAAAATCGAAAATTAATATTTCTAAATTATAATTAGAATTTTCTAATTTTTAAATCTTGCTAATTAGGATTAATAATTCCTAATTAAAATTGCTAATTTAGTAATTAGGGTCAAAATTGGTCATTAGGGTTTACAACCCAAAAATTAGGATTTCTAATAGAAAAATAATTTTCTAATTTAGAAATTTGTTGAATATGAAACCAGCAGTGAAGAGGAAGAATCTGAGGAAATCCTTGCTGAAGAAGGTTCTGGTCACGTAGAGTATGTCATTTGTGAACCGTAGGCTCTTGAACGAGCCAATTCGAACTTATAACGAAGAAGTTACAAGTCCGGAAATCTCACCATTTTAAAAATCTGTCAAAATAATCTGTGGCACAGAGTCCGCGCCGTGGCGCGACTCAAACAAGGACCAGAGCAGACTCAGCAGTGGACTCAATGATCGCAGTGCAGACTCAACGATCATAAAGACTACCTCAATGAACATAGTGCTACCTCAACGATCGTAGTCCTCCCAAGGAATATGTGATGAGATACGAAGAATTCGTATCGAGCAAAGAGCAAGTTAAGTGTAAGATAGAGTAAAGTGGGATTTCAGTTGAGGACTCATGTGAGAGCTGAGTATATTTCATAATTAGATTAGGGTTTTCTAATTACTATAACTTGAGAATTAGGATTAATATTTCCTAATTAACATTAAAATTATAAAATTAACACTTGGGTTTTTCCCTAATTATAAATTAGAGTTTCTAATCCAGAAATTAGGGCTTAAAAATTGGAAATTAGGGTTTGCTAAATAATTAAGCTTTACCCTAATTAATATTATAATTAATAGCACTTGAGGATTATAATTATCCTTTAAGTTCCCAGATTAGGGTTTTAAATTCCGAATTAGGGTTTCGGATTCCCGGAACTGAAATTAGGGTTTCTGGTCCTATCGTTAGGGTTTCTTATCAATTGCTAGGGTTTTCTAACCGAACGTTGACGCTCTTAATATATACCTAGGGTTTGTTACAGATATCATTTATCTGGTCAACCCTTGACCCTTAACCACATAATGTACACATATACACAGAACATATTCACGTATTCCCTTAATCCTGAATAATTCACCTAAATCCTTAACAGAATTTTGAAATCCTCAAAATTCTTTCTCAAAAATATCAAACGCGTACATTTATTTTCTGTCTAGGTTCTAATATTGAACCTTAAATCAATTAATTAAAATTTTAAAAATTTTCTTAATTCTCGGGTTGTCACACAAGATGGGTGATGTATACTTATTTTGGGGGCGTCACAATTGGAATCAAAGCTTAGGGGTATGATCTCTGGCTAAGATGTGAGACTATAACTAAGAGGGGAGAGACGGGGAATTTCTTCGCTAGTATGACTTACCTAAGTTTATTTGGTATTTAATTGGTCGGTCAGAGTATAGGGATAATATGTTGCATGTCAATTAACCCTTGTTTTGTGGCAGTATTTGAAAATGACATCCGAGAATGTTGAAAATAGCAATGGAGCACAGGAGACCGTTGAGTCTCCACAGATCAATAATCAGGATAATATGCATCAGGAAGGCGACAATCCTCATGCAAACAACACTACAAAAAATGGGCCTTTAGCAACGATATTTCGGGCAACGACTTTATAAGTCGTTGTTAAAAGTATATATTCAGCAACGAAATTTATCCTTCGTTGCAGATTGTGTCAGGCTTTCAACTTTTGCAACGAAATTCATAAGTCGTTGCAAAATTTCGTTGCAAAATTTTCGGCCACTTGATTTCCCGTCATCGTGGGCAACAAAAGTTTTTTGGTTGCTAAAAATGGAGCTTTAGCAACGCTTTTTCAGGCAACGACTTTATAAGTCATTGCTAAAAGTGTATGTTTAGCAACGAAACTTGTCCTTCGTTGCAGATTGTGTCAGGCTTTCATTTTTTGTAAATGAATTTGTAATTAACAACATTTTAGCATACATTCTTTTATTAATTACCAAAATAAATTAGGTCTTGTTTTAAATTGGTATCTCCCACTATTTTTATCAAACTATACTACCCTCAATATATATAGTTCGACAATATCTAATTAAAGATATGCTAGTGAGAATAAGGATCTAATTTCAAATGTATATAGCCTTGTGGTGACACAACAAACTATATATAAATAAATAGGTAGACAACTCTTTTCAATTATATCAACTATGCAACTCCTTGTATTTTGCCTATTAGATTATTTTGATCAAGTGGTGGCACATCCGAATCAAAATTATCCAAGTTAAGTCCAACCTAGCACTCTATATATTCAAAAAAGAAAAATATTGTCCTTGTGGTGACACAACAAAATAATATTGTTCAATTTTCTTTATAAGCATCAAATGTGATTTAACATCTTAAATACTTAATACTTGCCTTGTGGTGACACAACAAACTCATATTAAATATTTAATACTCTATTAATTTTATCATGCTAGAAGGCGACGTTCGATATTCAAATATTTTTGAACGCTTAAGACTTAATATAAAATATTTGAGGGGTTTGTTATTAATTAATCTCATCTTGTTTAGCGCACATGCACACATATATATAAAATACGCGTCATATTAATTAACATGCGAAGCATGTTTGCATAATGTATAATATATATAGTATAAGCATGCACATATAGAATACTATATTCTACCTGGATTGATTATGTACTTTTATTCTAGTTTAGTTTAATAGAGCCACCAAGTGAACCAAAAGGTCAAACCCTAGGGGTGCAAGAATTAATATTTAAATATAACTATTACAATTAAACCGGGCTCCATTACAAACGGGTCTTCACGCGCTCCTTGCTCCTTGATCTCCAATTCTTCAAAATTAATTCTAACTATTCCTATTATAAAACTATTTAAAATAAATAGAAATCTTGATCAGCAGTCAAGGGGAAGTACATAGGAACGAGTTAGAATTTACATTAAGAAAAATTTATAGAAGACGAGGTACGCAGACCCCATTTAATAAAACTCATACATTCATGCATCCAACTAAAATAAAATCCAATCACATTGGTCAATAGTCCATAATCAATCCCATTTATTATCATACACATCACCATATGCATCAATAAATAACATTCATCTCATGAATAATAAACATTCAATATATATATTGATATCATTTAATGGGCAAATTTAGTTAGTATAAAATCTAATTTTGAATTAAAATAAACTCCTTTATTTTAATCCAAATTTATAATCAAAATAAACCTCTTTTATTTTAATTTATCCAATTTTGAATAAAATAAACTATTTTATTTTAATCAAAATAAACTCCTTTATTTTAATTAATTATGAAATCCAATTCAAGTAAAAAATAAATCTCCTTTATTTAAGGAAACACGGATTATCTTTCCTATTCACAAATAAACTCTTTTTTTTGAATAATATGAAATCTTATTTCATATCTAAATAAACTCTTTTATTGAAGGAAAAGCAGATTTTCTTTTCTATTCACAAATAAACTCTTTTATTTTGAATAATATAAAATTTTATTCCATATCTAAATAAACCTTTTATTTAAGGAAATCTGATTCTCTTTCCTATTCACAAATAAACTCCTTTATTTTGAATAATATGAAATCTTATTTCTTATCTATATAAACTCCTTTATTTAAGGAATGATTCAACTCCAATTAGTTATCATGGAATCCAATTCAAACTCTTATTAGTTAGCATGAAATCTAATTTTAAAATTAAAATAAATCTTTTTATTTTAAGATTAAAATAAATATTTTATTTTAAGATTAAAATAAAAAAAATTATTTTAATTATAAAATGATTAAAGGCTAATATATATATATATATATATATATATATATATATATATATATATAAATGATAACATATTAACATAAATCTCCTTTGACCTCGTGAATCACCAGAAGGTGGAAAGGGTCATGATTACATGTTAATATTATATATATAAAACTAACATAAATGATAACCTGCAACAAGTGACCTGTAATCCGTGAACCAACTTTTGTAAATACAGATTCGCGAATCCCAGTTTTTTTTTTTTTTTAAACAGGCGTCACGAATTTTTTTATTTATTTTTTATTAAATTTTATACAACAAATTATGCCCATTTAATTGTTCAAAACACATATCAATATACATATCAAATTAAAATAATTAATAATTTGCATAAAGGTTTGGCTTTGATGCCACTGTTAGATTTGTAATATTCATGAACGCAATCAAATTGCACAAATAAAGCGGAAACGTGATAACATAGAGTTTTTAAAATTTTACAAACCATATACCCGGATCATCTTTTATGCACAATTATTAATTAAACGAAAAAGAAAGAACAAGAATCATACCCTTGAAGATTCGAGCTTCCTCAGGTACAAGTTCACCTCCAATCTTTTTCGCGTTCAACTTGAATCCACCGGGTTTAGTTCCTTCCTTTGATCAACGTTAGCCACCCAAGTGTTTGGCCTCTAGAGGTGATCCACCAAGGAAGAAAAAAGATTCAAGAAGATGGGTATTTGGCTAAACCCTAGTTTTTCTATCTCTATAGAAAAAGAACGTACTCTCCCAACTATTGGAATTGTGTATCTTGATATCTGATATAAGATTCCTCTTATAAAGATATCAGGTAACCCTATTTAATTAAAAATAAGGTATTATTTATTTAATTAAACTCTCTTATTTAAATGGGCTCCCTAATCTTATTAGAGATAATTAATTAAACTCCTTTAACTAATTTTCCCTCCTAATTCTATTAGGAATAAATGAGAGTACTTATATTAAATTAATTCCTAAACTCTTTTAGAAATTAAAATAATAATAATTGTAATAATATTAATAAGACTCATCTTATTAATTTATATTTAATATTTTAAAATATTAAATAATAAATATTAAGCTATATTTAATTTATTCTATCACCATAGATTAAATTAAATATACTTAATATATTATTACAATTATGCCTTCTTAAATATTTATTCTTCCTTTTATGGTGTGTAACCTTTAGGTTCTCCATGTTAAATGGGTTGTGAATAAATCAATTAGAACAATTCTAATCTTATTTAAATAAATAAATTAAACAATTAATTTATTTAAATAAATAATATTTATTCTGATAGGGATAAGTCTCCTAGCGATCAACGACTTTCTAGATAATATAGATTTTAACATTAATCATAAAAGAACCTTTGAGTAAATAGTTATCGTGATAATTCAATCCTTCCACCATACAATGTCCCAATTAAATATAAGACATGGAATTCTTGTAAGACCTCAAATTATTAATAAATGAAATTTATTTTCCTCTATTTATTATTTTGAAATAGTAAGGGTTGATTTGATTAATGTAGATAGTTATGGGTAAAATACATAAATATTTGAATAAGCAAGTGGTTATAAAATATTCATTATTCGCCGGAGAATATTCGTTTGGTCGTGGAATATTCATACAAGTCGGGAATATTCGACTGACGGCCAGATCTTTATGGGCCCCATAACTGAAAAGCGATTGGATGAAGAAAAGCGACAAATATAAGTTATTTATAAATAGCAGTAGTAGTTATTCAAGATTATCTCTTGTTGGAATACCCGGTGGTTAAAACACACTAATACGGCGTTGTTAAAGCAAGAATACTGCAGTATTGCACCAATTATTGATTCTTACGCGTAAAAGGCACTACTCAATAATTGTTACGAAGAATTATCGCTCAAATATTTTATTTTATTGATTCAATAATTGCTGCATTGATATTTTATATTACCGTTGTTTCAATAAATTGTCATTACACAGTATTTTATATTGTCTAGAAAGTTCTGTCTAAGGAGAGATTTGGTCACCTAATTACCAAGAAGGAGAAATCTTTATTGGAAAGCCCCTCTTTCTCGAGGAGCGGCACTGGTTGCGATCTTTGTGATTCTGTAATATTATTTGTGAATAATTAATTATTGATTTATATGATGAGGAAAATATTGATTTTATATGGATATAGATGGAGAAAATTTTAATGTGACAATTATTGAAAATTAATATTTTATCTTTTTACGATAAAATAATTCATTTAAATATATTATTTTAATAATATATTAACCATGGACGCCCAAAATTAGGTATCGTCACCCATCTTGGGTCGCCACTTACATGGTACATAAATTCAAATACAACTTACTAATATAAGCTGCTGGTATACAATACGATATAAAGCGTGAGTTTGAATACAAATATTATCTACTAGATATTATACAAACTCAAAAAGGAGTCCTCATTACAACTATTATCACACTATTTCACGTAATAGTGAGGACTACTAATGCTATCTCTCGGACCATTACTCGCGTCCCCGACTCGTCTCAGCCGACTATGTTCTCATTTCCTGAAGAGAACAGTGAAAGAAAGGGTGAGCTCAACTAGCCCAGTAAGAAATATTATGACTAAGATAATGCAGAATAAATTATCATTAGCCTTCAACAGTGTTAAACTGATAAAATACAATAGACAACCAGTTTAACCGCAGCGGAATATGCAATCCATTAAAAGAGTCAAGTAGAGAATAAAATCTACTATCTTTTAGGTTTTAAAAGGTTTTCATCAATTTTTTTTTTATCGCTGAGACTCAGCTTAATAAATAAACCACCACATCTAATCATCCCCGTATTACCACGCCAAGGATTTTCATCAAATTATCAATGGTCATGACTATACCGAATCACCCCGGTCATAATCATACCAAAAACTATCCATCATTTGCATTTATGTGCCACCGAGGACTTTTATCACATCATTTATAACAAGCCATGATTATACTTAGAATGATCCTCGGTCATAATCATACTAAGTTCATCTATGCACGTAAGCCAAAGATAACATAATATATCATGAGGATGATGACAATGACATAATAATTCAATAAAACAAGTTCAAGAATTATTTAATCCATGAATTATTAACGCCCAAATTGTCAACATGATCATTGTTTTCAGTAGAGTAAAATTCAAGAATGATCGGAAGAATATTTCCATGAAAAGATCTTTGGATGAAACGCAAATATCAAGGATATTCTACTAATTTCATGGAGTATAGAAGTCAAAGTTTTAACCAACTGGGTATAATAAAGAATGGAATAACAAAAGAAATCACCATGCATGCAGATTGCATGCACAGAAAAGTTATTCCAATGTAATAATAATAACGGAACAAAGTCGTGAAATTCACACCCAAGCGGGATGTTCCAACGAGTAATAATAAAGATGGAACGGATCCGATGTAAAACACATGATAGGATATTCCAGCGAGAATGATAAAAGCGGAAACCAGTCGGTGTAAAACCATGCATGAGGATGTTCCAACAGTAATAATAAAAGCGGAACCAGTCCGATTGTAAAAACACATGCATGAGGATGTTCCAATGTAATAATAGAAGAATGTCACCAAGTATAGGGTAAATCACAGATACAAAAGTTATTCCAATGTAATAATAAGCAATGGAATAACATAAGGATTTCACCAAGTATAGGGTACGCCACAGATACAAAAGTTATGTATAGGGTATGCCACTTTTACAAAGTTATTCCAATGAATGATAATGAATGGAATAATGTAAGTTCTCTTCAAGAAGAAAGAATAAAACCCCTTACCGTAAAAAGAACCGAATATAGAAGTAGTGAAGTAGCGGTAATACTCTTCTTCTTTCTATAATTTTTCTCTATAGCTTCTCTCTATAATTTTCTCTACAGAGTTTCAATGAATTCGTAAGAAAATAATGAAGGAATGAGCTTCTATTTATAGGAAAATGGAATGCATAGTAACTAATCCATGAACGGTCCATTGATTTACTTTAATCGACGGTCCATATTTAAAGAAAAATCTTTTAAATAAAATATAATATATTCTATTTATATAAAAACATTTTACTATGCAAACACTATGCAATACTATGCAAAACACTATGCAAAACACTACGCAACACTATGCATAATAAAATATAATATATTCTATTTATAGAATAACTTTAATAAAGTATTCTATTTTATATAAAAGATATTTCGCTTTTTATTACGTTAATAATACTGAATAAAACAAAACGTCATTATCGCTATAATAATTCATATTATTAATCGACAATAATGGAATCAAACCGAGTGACTTCTCACATAAGCATCAATAATCAATACCGTGCTACTATGCAACCACACGACATCGTATTTTTACTACCGAGTAGTTCAACAAGAATTACGGTAAAACTTCCGCTGTTATTTCAATAAAATATTTTTGTCGTTTTCTCAATCCGACAATAATTTCATTGCTGGGGTCCACCAATGATTGAGTCATTTATTTAATATTCCTCGCTAAACCTAAGAATATTCCCACCAATCGAATATAATATAACCACTTGCATACTTTGCAAAATTTATAAATACTACCCACAACTATAATATTATCTCAAATTCACACCATAATATTAAAAATTATTTCGACAAAATTTAAATCTTTATTGATAAAATCTGGGGTCTCACAATCTCCCTTCCTTATGGAATTTCGCCCTCGAAATTAGGGTACGTACCTGATATGATAAAGAGGTGAGGATACCTTGAATACCTTTATCGTTGAAAACATTAAATTCATCTTTGCAATCCGGCCAAAGATATTCATTAACAATTCATCTTTGCACTACTGTGCCAAAGATATATAATCGTAAAACCAATAATCTTTGAGACTTAGCTTAATAGTATCACGACCACGAATTATCCATGCACCATCGCCAAGGATATTCGTGTTTTCAATTGATCATGATTATACCGAATAATCCGTGGTCATAATCATACCAAGTCTATCAATGCACTACTACAAAGATGACTTTTACCACATCCATGAATTAATATTTCATTCACGAGACTCATTTCAATAATTAATCCATATCATCGAATCATCACTCACGGGCCAAGGATATTCATTAATGACCGAGCCAAGGATCCATTCACTCGACCAAAGATAATTGTGTATATTCATTAGTATCACGACCACAAATTATCCATGCACTACTACCAAAGATAATTGTGTATTCATATCCACGACCACAAATTATCCATGTACTACTAAATTAAAGATAATTACCAAAGTGTATTCATTAGTATCACGACCACAAATTATCCATGTACTACTACCAAAGATAATTGTGTATTCATTAGTATCACGACCACAAATTATCCATGCACTACTACCAAAGATAATTGTGTATTCATTAGTATCACGACCACAAATTATCCATGCACTACAAATTATCCATGCAAACCAAAGATAATTGTGTATTCATTAGTATCACGACCACAAATTATCCATGCACTACTACCAAAGATAATTGTGTATTCATTAGTATCACGACCACAAATTATCCATGCACTACTACCAAAGATAATTGTGTATTCATTTACTGATTATGATTATACCTAACAATCCTCGGTCATAATCATACCAAGTCCATCTCTACGAGCCACGAGATGACTTTCAACATAATATAAGCATGAGGATAATGATATAAAGAATCAATCAAATGAGATAAAGGATAAATATTAAACATTTATAATATAATTTATCCAGATTCAAGAATATCCCCATGTTTTCAATCACTTAATAATCTCATAATCTAATATCATTAATATTATAACAATATTTTAATCACTTCTTAAATTTATAAACAATTTATCTTAATTGTTTACGCTTTACCATATAATGCATTTAATCATTCAAAATGTCATACTCATAAAATATCATCACCAATTATCAAATCCCTCATCAAAAAATATGCATATACTCTATATAGGATTCTCTAGCCATAAAATCCTATTTTCAACTTTGTTACTTCACATAACATATTTAACTCATATGTTCAGTAACTAAACTATTTTCATGAAAAATACCAAATCAGCCCCAAAAATATTTCTTTTCTGGGATTTAGCATAATATAGTCCCATAATGAAAATATATTTTTCTCGGAATTTTTAAAATTCATTTACTATTTTTTAAAATCAATTTCTACTTAATTCCTTAAGAAATTAGCTACCTCAAGTTTAACTCCAAAATTCCCAAATCTTGGCAGGACCTTACACATGTTAACGTGAGCTTCAGTTTAAATTTCATGGTCATCTGAGTTATAGAACTCCGGTTATAGCGTTTTTAAATCGGAAAAACTTAAATATTGAAATAGTCATAACTTGCTCATTTTAAGTCAGAATGAGCTCATTTTTGGACAGGAGGTACTTTATACCATATACTTTCATGTCCCAAAAGGCCAGAATTTTTCTCATAATTTAAGTGGCCGAAACAGTCCCTTAAAGTTTCTGGGCAGTAGCATTTTCGAAATTTACAGCTTTGGCCTCATTTGCTAAAATCAGTCCACACAAAAATCTACAACACCTTTTCCAGTAATTCCACTTGTATTAGTTAGGTAACTCATAGATCTAACTCTAGAACTTGACCATACTCAAAAATTCAAAATATAATAGGAGATATGGTCAATTGAATTTCATGTTACGTTTTTCACCAAAATCTGATTTTCAACTCTTTGTGATTTCTAAGAAACTTTCATGTTTTCACATACCAACCAACATAACTCATCATAAAACTTACTAATACTTCATATACCCATGATTTTCATTATTCCAATGCTTTTATTATGACTTTCATCATAAACCACGTAAAACTATTCATTTAGTTGAAGAAATATTTGAGGGTTTAAGAAATGGGTTTTTATCTTTGGGGTCAATACAAAATTTGATTTCACGCTCTAGGGTAGGCTAGGAAATCTTCAAGAATACGCCAAGAAATTTATTAATGATAGAAATATCATTCAAAATCACATACTCTCATCCAAGACTTGGATAGTACGTCACATTGATACCAACCGTGACTTCTATCCCTTAACCTAGATAGCACCTCACAATGATACCTATAAACTTGCCATCTTCAATCATGACGTCGCCACGTAAAGTCCGGCGGTGCATTCCACACAAGGAAGTCAACAACGAAAGGTTCGGGGCTCTTTACTTATGGCTTGATATAACAAAATGATTAACTTTAGGGTTTGGTTACTTTGAATTAGTATAACAAGGTTGGTTAGGAATATGAAAGCTAACAACCTTACAAAAAGAATAATGAGTAGTTAATCAATCGTTTTCAAAAAATTACCTCAAAGGCAAGTATTTTCAAAGAGATAAGATCGACAGTAACGTGAAAGTGTTTATTTGAAACAAACAAGATTAAAAAAATAGTAAGCGGTAACGAAGGCTCCTACTAACGAAGTTTCAACCAATAAGTCAAAGTCTAACTTCTCCGGAGTCAAATTTAAACGTTGAACGCAAGCAAGAGAGATAAAAGAATGGGTAGAACTGGTATCTAACACGGTATAGACTTCGCAAGAGCTTATGATTAACTTACCCGTGATAATTTTATTCAGGTTCCTCGTCACGAGAAAAAACGCTCTCTCTTAAACTCTCGGCCTGGTTTGTGCGGGATGACCTTTGGTGCCTCCATCCTAGTTGAATTGTCTTGATGAAACGACAAAATCGAGCTAAGTGGCCTTCTCTTCCACAATTATAACATGCTTTGGATGGCATGGCGCAGTTCGGACTGATGTGTCCCTCTCCTCCGCATTTGAAGCATATGATAGGTGGTCCTTCTCCTTCCTTAACAACAGGTGCTGGTGCTGACGTCTTTCCATCATTGTTGAATCTCCTTTTCTTGAAATGTCCATTCTTATTATTTTGGCCCTGATTACCACCGAAGTGGTTACCATATCTGGCCTGTTGATCCCTCCACGCTTGTTGTTGTCACCGCTCGATGACTACTACCGGTATTATAATTTTGCCTTACCGCTTCTTTTTAGTTAATTCGCTGACTGACTATTATCGCTCCACTAATCGAGCCCTATTTACAACATCCGAATAAAAACACAGTTTATGAGAAATAAGATGTTGACGTATCTCGCTTCAAACCTCTTAAAACATTCGCGCCATTCTCTTCATTATCCACCAAGTGGGGACGCGAATCGTGATAACTCCGCAAATTTTGCCTCCTCGTATTGCGACACACTGGCCATATTGTTTTGTTCCAACTTGATAAACTCCACCTCCTTCATATGGCGAATACTTTCAGAAAGTATTTGTCGTTGAACGACTCTGGAACTTCTCCCAAGATATCTTCAAGACAAGAGTTGAGTACGCTTTTACCGATTCCCACCAAGAATCTGGCCTCCGCGCAACATAAAGGCGGCAAAAGGAACCTTTTGCTCCTCGAGCATCCCAAGACATCAAATATCTTGGTAATCTGCTTTATCCATGCTTCCGCCAGATGTGGTTTTGGCTCTCCTTAAACTCCGGTGGTCCCGCTCTCTTGAATTGTTTAGCGGTGACCGCCGAGAGTTTTCCGTGTTTCCACCCACGTTTTGGGACGAATGAGTCGTTACCGATGTTGCATGAATTCTAAAACCTTTTAAACGCATCGTCGTTTGTCAATCGATTGATCGTTGTTGTTTGTTTACAGGAGGATTATCGCCATCCTGTTGCACATTGTCCCGATTATTGATATGTGGAGAATCAACAGCAGGTCTCCGTGCTCCATTGCTATTCTCAACATTCTCTGATGCCATTTTCAAACACCGCCACAAAATAAGGGTTAATTAACATGCAACATATTATCACTATATACTGATCGACCAATCAAATACCAAATAAACTTAGGTAGGTCATACTAGCGAAGGTATTCCCCCTGTCTCTCCCTCCTAGTACTATTCTCACATCTTAGCCGGGATCATATCCCTAAGCTCGATATCAACCGTGACGCCCCAAAATTAGGTATACGCCACCCATCTTGGGTCGCCACTTACATGGTACATAAATTCAAATACAACTTACTAATATAACTGCCGTGTACAATACGACATAAATCGTGAGTTTGAATACAAATATTATCTACTAGATATTATACAAACTCAAAAGGAGTCCTCATTACAACTATTATCACACTATTTCACGTAATAGTGAGGACTACTAATGCTATCCTCGGACCATTACTCCGCTCCCCGACTCGTCTCCGGCCTATGTTCTCATTTCCTAAAGAGAACAAAGTGAAAGAAAGGGTGAGCTCAACTAGCCCAAGAAGAAATATTATGACTAAGATAATGCGTAATAAATTATCATTAGCCTTCAACAAAGTTGTTAAACCGATAAAATACAATAGACAAACGGTTTAATCGCGCAGCGGAATATGCAATCCATTAAAAGAGTCAAGTAGAGAATAAAATCTACTATCTTTTAGGTTTTAAAAGGTTTTCATCAATTTTTATCATTTGAGACTCAAATTTTAATAAATAAACCACCACATCTAATCATCCCTCGCACTCACGGCCAAGGATTTTCATCAAATTATCAATGGTCATGACTATACCGAATCACCCCCGGTCATAATCATACCAAAAACTATCCATCATCGCGACATTACAAAGCCACCGAGGACTTTTATCACATCATTTATATCAAGCCATGATTATACCGAATGATCCCGGTCATAATCATACTAAGTTCATCTATGCACGTAAGCCAAAGATAACATAATATAATCATGAGGATGATGACAATGACATAATAATTCAATAAAACAAGTTCAAGAATTATTTAATCCATGAATTATTAACGCCCAAATTGTCAACATGATATCGCTTTCATAGAGTAAAATTCAAGAATGATCGTAAGAATATTTCCATGAAAAAGATATGGATGAAACGCAAATATCAAGGATATTCTACTAATTTCATGGAGTATAGAAGTCAAAGTTTTAACCATTTGGGTATAATAAAGAATGGAATAACAAAAGAAATCACCATGCATGCAGATTTCAGATAGACAAAGTTATTCCAATGTAATAATAATAACGAAACCAGTCGTGAAATTCACACCCACATGGGATGTTCCAATGTAATAATAAAGATGGAACCGGATCCTGTAAAACACACGATAGGATATTCCAACAGAATGATAAAGAGCGGAACCAGTCCGGTGTAAAACACATGCATGTGATGTTCCAAGCAGAATAATAAAAAGCGGAACCGGTCGGTGTAAAACACACGCATGTGATGTTCCAATGTAATAATAGAAGAATGTCACCAAGTATAGGTAAAAGCGTGATACAAAAGTTATTCCAATGTAATAATAAGCAATGGAATAACATAAGGATTTCACCAAGTATAGGGTATGCCGCAGATATAAAGTTATGTATAGGGTATGCCACTTTTACAAAAGTTATTCCAATGTAATGATAATGAATGGAATAATGTAAGTCTCTTCAAGAAGAAAGAATAACACCCCTTACTACAAAAAAAAGAACCTAATATAGAAGTAGTGAAGTAGCGAGTAATACTCTTCTTCTTTCTATAATTTTCTCTCTATAGCTCTCTCTATAATTTCTCTCTCAGAGTTTCAATGAATTCGTAAGAAAATAATGAAGGAATGAGCTTCTATTTATAGGAAAATGGAATGCATAAGAATTAATCCATGAACGGTCCAGATTGATTTACTTTTAATCGACGGTCCATATTTAAAGAAAAATCTTTTAAATAAAATATAATATATTCTATTTATATAAAAACATTTTACTATGCAAACACTATGCAATACTATGCAAAACACTATGCAAAAACACTACGCAACACTATGCATAATAAAATATAATATATTCTATTTATGTAATAACTTTAATAAAGTATTCTATTTTTATATAAAGATATGTTTCGCTTTTTATTACGTTAATAATACGAATAAAACAAAACGTCATTATCGCTATAATAATTCATATTATTAATCGACAATAATGGAATCAAACCGAGTGACTTCTCACATAAGCATCAATAATAATCAATACCGTGGTGCTACTATGCAACCACACGACATTCATTACTTTTACTACCGAGTAGTTCAACAAAGAACTACCAGTAAAACTTCCGCCGTTATTTCAATAAAATATTTTTGTCGTTTTCTCAATCCGACAATAATTTTCGCTGTGGGGTCCACCAATGATTGGAGCCGTTGTACGAATATTCCCGCTAAACCGAATATTCCCCTAACCAATCGAATATAATATAACCACTTGCATACTTTGCAAAATTTATAAATACTACCCACAACTATAATATTATCTCAAATTCACACCATAATATTAAAAATTATTTCGACAAAATTTAAATCTTTATTGATAAAATCTGGGTCTCACAATCTCCCTCCTTATGGAATTTCGCCTCGAAATTAGGGTACGACCGACTGATATGATAAAGAGGTGAGGATACCTTGAATACCTTTTATCGTTGAAAACATTAAATTCATCTTTGCAATCCTATTAAAGATATTCATTAACAATTCATCTTTGCACTACTGTGCCAAAAAGATATACAATCGTAAAACCAATAATATCGAGACTTAGCTTAATAGTATCACGACCACGAATTATCCATGCACCATCGGCCAAGGATATTCGTGTTTCAATTACTACCATGATTATACCGAATAATCCGTGGTCATAATCATACCAAGTCTATCAATGCACTACTACCAAAGATGACTTTTACCACATCCATGAATTAATATTTCATCACGAGACTCAAATTTCAATAATTAATCCATATCATCGAATCATCCCCCGCACTCTGTGCCAAGGATATTCATTAGTATCACGACCATATTAATTATCCATGCACTACTACCAAAGATAATGTGTATTCATTAGTATATCACCACAAATTATCCATGTACTACTACCAAAGATAATTGTGTATTCATTACCACAAATTATCCATCACCACAAATTATCCATCCATGCACTACTACAAAGATAATTGTGTATTCATTAGTATCACGACCACAAATTATCCATGCACTACTACCAAAGATAATTGTGTATTCATTAGTATTACGACCACAAATTATCCATGCACTACTACAAAGAAATCGTGGTATTCATAATACCAAAGATGTGTATTCATTAGTATCACGACCAATAAATTATCCATGCACTACTACCAAAGATAATCAAAGGTATTCATTAGTATCACGCACATAAATTATCCATGCACTACTACCAAAGATAATTGTGTATTCATTTACTGCTATGATTATACCCTAACAATCCTCGGTCATAATCATACCAAGTCCATCTACCACAGCCACGTATGATTTTCAACATAATATAAAGCATGAGGATAATGATATAAAGAATCAATCAAATGAGATAAAGGATAAATATTAAACATTTATAATATAATTTATCCAGATTCAAGAATATCCCCATGTTATCAATCACTTAATAATCTCATAATCTAATATCATTAATATTATAACAATATTTTAATCACTTCTTAAATTTATAAACAATTTATCTTAATTGTTTACGCTTTTACCATATAATGCATTTAATCATTCAAAATGTCATACTCATAAAATATCATCACCAATTATCAAATCCCTCATCAAAAATATGCATATACTCTATATAGGATTCTCTAGCCATAAAATCCTATTTTCAACTTTGTTACTTCACATAACATATTTAACTCATATGTTCAGAATTAAACTATTTTCATGAAAAATACCAAATCAGCCCCAAAAAATATTTTTTTCTGGGATTTAGCATAATATAGTCCCATAATGAAAATATATTTTTCTCGAATTTTAAAATTCATTTACTATTTTTAAAAATCAATTTCTACTTAATTCCTTAAGAAATTAGCTACCTCAAGTTTAACTCCAAAATTCCCAAATCTTGGCAGGACCTTACACATGTTAACGTGAGCTTCCAGTTTAAATTTCATGGTCATCTGAGTTATAGAACTCGGTTATAGCATTTTCAATCGGAAAAACCTAAATATTGAAATAGTCATAACTTGCTCATTTTAAGTCAGAATGAGCTCATTTTTGGACAGGAGGTACTTTATACCATATACTTTCATGTCCCAAAAGGCCAGAATTTTTCTCATAATTTAAGTGGCCGAAAAAGTCCCTTAAAGTTTCTGGGCAGTAGCATTTTGAAATTTACAGCTTTGGCCTCATTTGCTAAAATCAGTCCACACAAAAATCTACAACACCTTTTCCAGTAATTCCACTTGTATTAGTTAGGTAACTCATAGATCTAACTCTAGAACTTGACCATACTCAAAAATTCAAAATATAATAGGAGATATGGTCAATTGAATTTCATGTTACGTTTTTCACCAAAATCTGATTTTCAACTCTTTGTGATTTCTAAGAAACTTTCATGTTTTCACATACCAACCAACATAACTCATCATAAAACTTACTAATACTTCATATACCCATGATTTTCATTATTCCAATGCTTTTATTATGACTTTCATCATAAACCACGTAAAACTGCTCATTTAGTTGAAGAAATATTTGAGGGTTTAAGAAATGGGTTTTTGTCAGATCGGGTCAATACAAAATTCGATTTCACGCCTAGGGTAGGCTAGAAATCTTCAAGAATACGTCAAGAAATTTATTAATGATAGAAATATCATTCAAAATCGTTACTCTCATCCAAGACTTGGATAAGACGTCACATTGATACTTAATCGTGACTTCTATCCTTAACCTAGATAGCACCTCACAATGATACCTATAAACTTGCCATCTTCAGTCATGACGTCGCATACAGAAAGTCTGGCTTCGGTGCATTCCACACAAGGAAGTCAACAACGAAAGGTTCGGGGCTCTTTACTTATGGCTTGATATAACAAATGATTAACTTTAGGGTTTGGTTACTTTGAATTAGTATAACAGTTGGTTAGGAATATGAAAGCTAACAACCTTACAAAAAGAATAATGAGTAGTTAATCAATTGCTTTCAAAAATTACCTCAAAGGCAAGTATTTTCAAAGAGATAAGATCGACAGTAACGTGAAAGTGTTTATTTGAAACAAACAAGATTAAAAAAATAGTAGCGGTAACGAAGGCTCCTACTAACTAAGTTTCAACCAATAAGTCAAAGTCTAACTTCTCCTGAGTCAAATTTAAACGTTGAACGCAAGCAAGAGAGATATAAAGAATGGGTAGAACCTGTATCTAACACGGTATAGACTTCGCAAGAGCTTATGATTAACTTACCCGTGATAATTTTATTCGTGTTCCTCGTCACGAGAAAAAAAAAACGCTCTCTTAAACTACCGGGCCTGGTTTTTGTCCGGGGATGACCTTTGGTGCCTCCATCCTAGTTGAATTTGTCTTTCAGAAACGACAAAATCGAGCTAAGTGGCCTTCTTCTTCCACAATTATAACATGCTTTGGATGGCATGGCAGATTCGGACCGATGTGTCCTCTCCTCCGCATTTGAAGCATATGATAGGTGGTCCTTCTCCTTCCTTAACAACAAAAAGTCTTGGCCGACGCCTTTCCATCATTGTTGAATCTCCTTTTCTTGAAATGTCCATTCTTATTATTTTGGCCCCGATTACCACCAAGTGGTTACCATATCCGCCTGTTGATTTCCTCCACGCTTGTTGTCACCGCTCGATGACTACTCGCCGGTATTATAATTTTGCTTTACCGCTTTCTTTTTAGTTGCGTTGACTCGTTATCGCGCTTCCACTAATCGAGCCCTATTTACAACATCTGAATAAAAACACAGTTTATGAGAAATAAGATGTTGACGTATCTCTGGCTTCAAACCTCTTAAAACATTCGCGCCATTCTCTCTTCATTATCCACCAAGTGGGACGCAAATCGTGATAACTCCGCAAATTTTGCCTCGTATTGCGACACGGTCATATTGTTTTGTTCCAACTTGATAAACTCCACCTCCTTCATGTGTAATACTTTCAGAAAGTATTTGTCGTTGAATGTACTCCGAACTTCTCCCAAGATATCTTCAAGACAACAAAGTTGAATACGCTTTTACCGATTCCCACCAAGAATCGCCTCGCACAAGAACATAAAGGCGCAAAGGAACTTTTGCTCCTCTGGAGCATCCCAAGACATCAAATATCTTGGTAATCTGCTTTATCCATGCTTCCGCCAGAAGTGGTTTTGGCTCTCCCTTAAACTCCGTGGTCCCAGCTCCTTGAATTGTTTAGCGGTGACCTACCGAGTTTTCCGTGTTTCCACCCACGCTTTTGGGATGAGTCGCTTTTACCGATGTTGCATGAATTTAAAACCTTTAAACGCATCGTCGTTTGTCAATCGATCGGTGTTGTTGTTTACGTGGAGGATTATCGCCATCCCGCTGTTGCACATTGTCCCGATTATCGATATGTGGAGAATCAACAGCCTCCCGTGCTCCATTGCTATTCTCAACATTCTCGGATGCCATTTTCAAACACCGCCACAAAATAAGGGTTAATTAACATGCAACATATTATCACTATACTCGATCGACCAATCAAATACCAAATAAACTTAGTAGGTCATACTAGCGAAGGTATTCCCTGCCTCCCTCCTAGTACTATTCTCACATCTTAGCCAGGATCATATCCTAAGCTCGATACCAACCGTGACGCCCCCAAAATTAGGTATACGCCACCCATCTTGGGTCGCCACTTACATGGTACATAAATTCAAATACAACTTACTAATATAACTGCTGTAGGTAACAATACGATATAAATCGTGAGTTTGAATACAAATATTATCTACTAGATATTATACAAACTCAAAAGGAGTCCTCATTACAACTATTATCACACTATTTCACGTAATAGTGAGGACTACTAATGCTATCCTCGGACCATTACTCCGCTCCCCGACTCGTCCTACTATGTTCTCATTTCCTCAAGAGAATAAATGAAAGAAAGGGTGAGCTCAACTAGCCCAAAGAAGAAATATTATGACTAAGATAATGCGTAATAAATTATCATTAGCCTTCAAAGTTGTTAAACCGATAAAATACAATAGACAACCAGCTTTAATCGCAATGAATACGCAATCCATTAAAAGAGTCAAGTAGAGAATAAAATCTACTATCTTTTAGGTTTTAAAAGGTTTTCATCAATTTTTATCACGAGACTCAAATTTTAATAAATAAACCACCACATCTAATCATCCTCGCACTACTGGCCAAGGATTTTCATCAAATTATCAATGGTCACGACTATACCGAATCACCCCCGGTCATAATCATACCAAAAACTATCCATCATCGCATTACAGCCACCGAGGACTTTTATCACATCATTTATAACAAGCCATGATTATACCGAATGATCCCCTGGTCATAATCATACTAAGTTCATCTACGCACGTAAGCCAAAGATAACATAATATATCATGAGGATGATGACAATGACATAATAATTCAATAAAACAAGTTCAAGAATTATTTAATCCATGAATTATTAACGCCCAAATTGTCAACATGATATCTGCTTTCGTAGAGTAAAATTCAAGAATGATCGTAAGAATATTTCCATGAAAAGATATCGGATGAAACGCAAATATCAAGGATATTCTACTAATTTCATGGAGTATATAAGTCAAAGTTTTAACCAACTGGGTATAATAAAGAATGGAATAACAAAAGAAATCACCATGCATGCAGATTTTGATGATAAAAGTTATTCCAATGTAATAATAATAACGGAACCGTGTCGTGAAATTCACAACCGACAGGATGTTCCAACAGTAATAATAAAGATGGAACCAGATCCGGTAAAACACACGTGATAGGATATTCCAACAGTAATGATAAAGACGGAACCAGTCCTGTGTAAAACACATGCATGTGGATGTTCCAATGTAATAATAAAAAAGCGGAACCAGTCCTGTAAAAAACACATGCATGTGATGTTCCAATGTAATAATAGAAGAATGTCACCAAGTATAGGTAAATCACAGATACAAAAGTTATTCCAATGTAATAATAAGCAATGGAATAACATAAGGATTTCACCAAGTATAGGTACGCCACAGATACAAAGTTATGTATAGGGTATGCCACTTTTACAAAAGTTATTCCAATGTAATAATAATGAATGGAATAATGTAAGTTCTCTTCAAGAAGAAAGAATAAACCCCTCACCGTAAAAAGAACCTAATATAGAAGTAGTGAAGTAAAGCGAGAATACTCTTCTTCTTTCTATAATTTTCTCTATAGCTTCTCTCTATAATTTCTCTCTGTAGTTTCAATGAATTCGTAAGAAAATAATGAAGGAATGAGCTTTTATTTATAGGAAAATGGAATGCATAAGAATTAATCCATGAACGGTCAGTATTGATTTACTTTAATCCTGACGGTCCATATTTAAAGAAAAATCTTTTAAATAAAATATAATATATTCTATTTATATAAAAACATTTTACTATGCAAAACACTATGCAATACTATGCAAAACACTATGCAAAAACACTACGCAACACTATGCATAATAAAATATAATATATTCTATTTATGTAATAACTTTAATAAAGTATTCTATTTTATATAAAAGATGTTTCGCTTTTATTACGTTAATAATACTAATAAAACAAAACGTCATTATCGCTATAATAATTCATATTATTAATCGATAATAATGGAATCAAACCGAGTGACTTCTCACATAAGCATCAATAATCAATACCAGTGTGCTACTATGCAACCACACGTGACATCAGACTTTTACTACCGAAGTAGTTCAACAAGAATTACCAGAAAACTTCCGCCGTTATTTCAATAAAATATTTTTGTCGCTTTTCTCAATCCGACAATAATTTCATTATTGGGGTCCACCAATGATTGAGCCGTTGTATTTAATATTCCCCGCTAAACCGAATATTTCCTCACCAATCGAATATAATATAACCACTTGCATACTTTGCAAAATTTATAAATACTACCCACAACTATAATATTATCTCAAATTCACACCATAATATTAAAAATTATTTCGACAAAATTTAAATCTTTATTGATAAAACTGGGGTCTCACATTAACTATGATATTTTTATAATGAATGTGGGATATATGAGTATATGAGGAGGAAGAGTATTTTTGTGGCAATAAATGTTTAATACATATTTTGTATGTTGGTGGACACAATTATCGAATCAAATTTGATTATACCTTTGTAAAATCGCTTCGCTTATGGATTTCGATCAATTTTTGTTTGGAATTTGGAAAAACTTTCTTCTGCAAAGTTGTAGAGAATTGAATTTCCTATAAAGAGTCGCGTGATTCGAATTTTCTGATAAAAGGGTTATTTATTATGAATTATTGAAGTTCCGAAGCTCCGAAATAATTGATTTTTGGAAGTTTAAAATAATTTAAATAAGAAAAACGTTTTTTTATTACTTTTTCTAGAAGGTTGGCATGTGGGAAATTTTAGGAACTAATTTCCAAAGAGGCGAGGAAAATTTATTATTAATAATATATTATATTAAATTTTTTCGCTTTGTGTTCTAAGCAATTTCCTATAAATAGGTGCTTAGGTTAGAATTGAAAATCACACCGTAAAATCAAGTTTTTTCTCTCTATATTATCGAGTTTATTCTTGTGAGTATTTTGAGTATATTTTGAGTATTGCTATACGGTGCAAGTTCAAGTCATAGCCTATATCCGGTTTCAACTGTAAGATCTTGTCTTTCGAGGTAAGGGATGTTATTTTCTTCTCAAATGATATTATTTCTTCAATATCATTATTTGAAATATTGGTTGAAAATTTTTATCAAATTTAGAACTTTTTCATGTTGGGGTTACTATTCACGAGTTACTATTCACGAGTTACTATTCATTCACGAGTACTATTCACTACTTAAGCGTGAAGATATTTTTGTGAAATTTCTATCTTTTGGTGTCGAGTTACTATTCACGATACTAAGACTATTCACGATACTAGCCACTATTCACCGAAAAATGAAATTTCTTCTTTTTGTCCAAAATATCTATTCTGGATACTAGTTTTGATTGTATCCATGTTTTGATCATTCTTGAATTTTACTCCACTCGATTACTTATGAAGTATTTTTGAACTTGGATTGTTTAAAATACTTAATCCTTAATATTTGTTCTTTTGTTTCACCGGATTCGCTTTCTTTAAAATATTTTTCATCATCTTTCATCCTAAATGATGATAAGATGAATATCTTTGGCCCGTAGAAAGTAAAAGATGAGTGATTTCTTCATGAATATCTTTGGCCCGTAGTGCAAAGATGAACAGTGTCGAGATGAATACGACCTCATCGATTAATATCTTTGGCCCGTAGTACAAAGATGAACAGTGTTTAGATGAACATGAATTAATCGATGAATATCTTTGGCCTCAGAGTAAAAGATGAATATTTGATTTCAGATATATATTAATTGATGTTTACAGGATAAAATATCGACGATGAACTTTTAAATTCATATATGTAGAAGATAGTAGTTTGCATTCTCTACTTAACTCTTCTAATGAATTGTTGTTTTCATTGCGAGTTGTTGATTTAAAACCTGGTTGTCTATTGTATTTTATTAGATTTTTCCGTTGAAGACTAACGATAATTTCTTGTATATTATCTTAGTCATAATATTCTTTATCGGGCTAGTTGAGCTCACCCTTTTCCTTTTTGTTCCATTTTTCTTCTCGAAAGGCGAGAATGCAATGAAAGTATTTAGCCTGCAGGTATGAAATGATGGTTATAGAGAGAGTTGTTTAGTAGTCCTCACCATTTTTGTAAAATAATGTATAAATAATTGTGATGAGGATTTATTTGGGTATGTATATTGTCTAGAAGACAATAGTTGTATTTAAACTCACAAGATATATGTTGTCGTATTTTGCACAACAAATGTATTAATAAAGTTGTAGTTATTTTCGTACTCATATATTTGGCGCACTCAGAATGGGTTGGATGGAATGGACCTATTTTGGGGGCGCCACAGCTTGGTATCGAGCTTTAGGATATGATCTCCAAGTGAGATCGTGGAATAGAATTAGAGGGGAGAGACGAGTAAATCCTTCGCTAAGGTGTCCTACCTAAGCTTATTTGTTAGTTGGTTAAGTATATAGGATATTATGTGATATATTGATTTCCTTAATTAACCCTTGTTTTATGATAGTATTTGAGAATGTCGATCGAGAATATTAATAAAGGAGTAAATGAGACCGTGGAGATGCCTGTATTTTACCAACGAGGAGAACGTATAACAGTCCGGGCAATGTACCTCCGTGAACAACACCACCGAAAGCAGATGATGAACGAGGGATGTTTAGAAGCTTTTGCGCTCATGCAAAATCGCACGAAGGAGACTCGTGATCAAAATACTGGGAGGAAATGATAGCAATTCACGGGTGGTCACATGCCAAGCAATTCAAAGAGTTGGGACCACCGCACTCGGGAAAAGCCGATCCGATTAAGGCGGAGACGTGGGTCAAACAAATTACCAAGATATTCGATGTTTTGGGATGCACGGAGGAATAGAAAGTTCCATTCGCTACTTTTATGTTCCGTGAACGACGAAGGCAGACATCGGTGGGAATCAGGAAGCGCACTCCATCCACCGCACTCAAAGATGTCATGGGAGACATTTCAGAAATAGCTCAATGACAAGTACTTCCCTTCGAAAGTATTCGGCTATATGAAGGAAGTGGAGTTTATTAGGACCGGAGCAGAATAACATGACGGTATCCCAAAGACGAGGCGTAAGTTCGGGGAGTTATCCGTGTTTGCACCTCATTTGGTGGAGAATGAGGAACGATGACGCGGATGTTTCGAGAGGTTTGAAACCCAAAGATACGCCAAGATCTCATTTCTCATAAATTTTCTCTCTTCGAGATGTTGTCAACAGGATCGCTTGTTAGAGCGAGATAACGAGTACGCTCAACCGAGGGACCATAACCAGATCATATCAAGATAGCGATCATCGTAATAACGATAACCAAATGAGAAAGAAGAATACGGACAAAATGGTAACCACTCCGTGGTAATCATGGCCATGAAAATAGAAGAAAGTTTTAGTCGGGAGGAGATTTTAAAATGAGGAGATTCAACAACGACCATGTGAAGACATCGCCAAGAAGAATCGGTTCCAAGGGAGGAAAAAGACCACCGACGGGTCAGATGTTACAAATGCGGAAAGAGGGATATATCACCAAACCGCCCACAACAGCTTTAAGGTATGCTATAATTATGGAAAAGAAGGACATATCTCTCGAGATCAGACGATATCGAAACTCATCTAGCGGGAATGGTGACTCAAAAGATGTCCCGTAAAAGTCAAAGTCAACGATTCCTAGAAGAGCGCTTGTCGTGACTTCTATTAAAATACGAAGAACCCGAACGGTTAGCAAAGTTAGTTAATTATAAATTCTTGCAAAGTTTATACCTTACTAGATAATCTGTTCTACCCAATCTTTTATCTCTTTTGCTTGCGCCAACGTTTGAACTTGACTACGGAGAAATTAGACTTTGACCTATTTATGGAGACTCCGTTAGAGAAACTTTCATTACATCCGTTGTTTAGAAATCTTGCTTGATTCAAAGTTGGCACTATCACATTACCGTTAACCTTATTTCTATAGAGATATTTGTTTTTGATATGATTTTAAGGTTAACTACTCATCATGCCAAAATTGATTACTTTTCGTAAGGTTGTTAGTTTTCATATTCCTAAGCAACCGTTATTCAATTCAAGCAATCAAACCATTGTAGTCAAACATTTTTATATCAAGCCATGAAGTCATTCGCTTATTACGGATGTCAAGTTCTTAGTCCATGTTATGGATTTGAATAAAGACACGCCGATTTGAATAATATTCCGTTGTTATTGATTTTTCCCGACGATTTTCAAGAATTTTGGCTTACTCCCAAAGCCCGATATTAAATTTTGTATCGATTTTGAACCGTGTACAAAACTCATTTCTAAAATCTCATATCGAATGGCTCCTATTGAATTTCAGAGTTAAAATTCAACTATAGAATTTGGTACCGAGCCTTTTATCGGTGACTTCCTTTGTGGAATGCACCAAGCCGAGACTCTCGTAGGGGACACCATATTCGTGCGATAGTAAACCGATAGGTGTCATTGTAATGTGCTATCCAAGGTTAGGATATGAGTCACAATTGAGAACAACCTAAGTTTCAGAATCGAAATACGTAGCTTTCAGGCTTAGTTGGTTATTATCGAGATTCGTCAAGGATATTCTCGAATCGTTATTCCATTAACGCAAATGGTGACTCATAGAGATATAAAATTTGAATGGAGCAAGGAATGTGGGAAGTGCTTCAAGAACTCAAGAGGAGACTCATTTCAAAGACATGTTCACCATGCCATCCTCGGAAAAGCTTAACGTGGTAGCCGACGTGTTGAGTAGAAGATCGATACAAGTACGAAAGTACGATATTGTCAAAGACTCATTTCAGATAATTTACAAATAATAGAGATGGAGATGAAAACTCTAGGTACCCACGTGATGATATACGAGTATAATCGACTTTTAATCGATAAAGTTAAAGTTGTTCAAGCTACACACCGGAGCTGATGAATTTGAAGAAGGAGGTGCAAGAAGTTGTTATTTCAAAAGCGAGAATCGGTGAGGTGAGAAAAGCTCAAACCTTCGATTTATTAATTCATTTGAAATTCTTGATCGAATAGGAACTGTGGCCTATAGACTCGCTTTTATCGCCAAGTATGACGCGTGTTCATAACGCTTTTTCACGATCGATGTTACGTAAATATGTGGACGACCCGAACCACGCCATTGAAGTTAGAACCGGATGAGATAGCCAAGACTTAACGCACGAGGAGGTACTGTCAAAATCTTGGATAGGAAAGAACATGTCCTATGTATCGAGGTTATACCACAAGTTAAAGTTTTGTGGAGAAACCATGCTATTGAGGAAATGACCGGGAGTTGGAAACGGAAATGAAAGCGTAGGTATTCTCATCTTTTCAAACACTGTGTACGACGCCAATTTCGAGGACAAAATTTCATAAGGAGGGAGGTCAGAAGACCCCAAATTATTAATAAATGAAATTTATTTTCCTCTATTTATTATTTTGAAATAGTAAGGGTTGATTTGATTAATGTGGATAGTTATGGGTAAAATACGCAAATATTTCAATAAGCAAGTGGTTATAAAATATTCATTATTGTTTGGGAATATTCGTTTGGTCGTGGAATATTCATATCGTTTGGGAATATTCAGACGATTCAAGCGGTCTTTTGTGGGCCCCATAACGAAAAAGCGATTGGATGAAGAAAACGACAAATATAAGTTGTTTATAAATAACGCACGTAGTTGTTACCAATAATATCGTTGGAATACCCGGTGGTTAAAACACACTAATACGCGTTGTTAAAACAAGAAGATACTTGTATTGCACCAATTATTGATTCTTACGTAAGAAGGCACTACTCAATAATTGTTACAAAGAATTATCGCTCAAGATTTTATTTTATTGATTCAATAATTGTTGATTGATATTTTATATTACCGTTGTTTCAATAAATTGTCATTACACAAGATTTTCCATTATCGAGCAATAATTCATATTATCCGAATAATATTATTAGAAAACATTATTGGCAATGTCTAGAAAGTTCATCTAAGGAGATGTTTGGTCACCTAATTTACGCCAAGAAGGAGAAATCTTTATCGAAAGCCCCTCTTTCGGGGAACTACCTACCGCCAAGATCGTGATTCTGTAATATTATTTGTGAATAATTAATTATTGATTTATATGATGAGGAAAATATTGATTTAATATGGATATAGATGGAGAAAATTTTAATGTGACAATTATTGAAAATTAATATTTTATCTTTTTTGATAAAATAATTCATTTAAATATATTCTTTTAATAATATATTAATTGGTGATATTTTTATAATGAATGTGGGATATATGAGTATATGAGGAGGAAGAGTATTTTGTGGCAATAAATGTTTAACACATATTTTTACGTGTTGGGACACAATTATCGATTTAAATTTGATTATAATCAGTAAAATCGCTCGCTTATGAATTTGGTCAATTTCAGTTTGGAATTTGGAAAACGTTCTCACGCAAAGTTGTAGAGAATTGAATTTCCTATAAAAAGTCGCGAGATTCAATTTTCCGATAAAAGAGCTATTTATTATGAATTATTGAAGTTCAAGTCTCAAATAATTGATTTTGGAAGTTTAAAATAATTTAAATAAGAAAAACGTTTTTTATTACTTTTTCTAGAAGGTTGGCATGTGGGAAATGTTAGAGCTGATTTCCAAAGAGGCGAGGAAAATTTATTATTAATAATATATTATATTAAATTTTCGCTTTGGTGTTCTAAGCAATTTCCTATAAATAGGTGCTTAGGTTAGAATTGAAAATCACACCGTAAATGTAAGTTTTCTCTCTATATTATCGAGTTTATTCTTGTGAGTATTTTGAGTATATTTTGAGTATTGCTATACGGTGCAAGTTCAAGTCATAGCCTATATCCCAAGTGTTTCAACTGTAAGACTGCTTTTCGAGGTAAAGGATGTTATTTTCTTCTCAAATGATATTATTTCTTCAATATCATTATCTTTGAAATATTAGTTGAAACTTTTATCAAATTTAGAACTTTTTTCATTGGGGTTACTATTCATGAGTTACTATTCATGAGTTACTATTCACGAAGTTACTATTCATAAGTTACTATTCACGAAGTTACTATTCACGAAAGTACTATTCACGAAGCGTGAAGATATTTTTGTGAAATTTCTATCTTTTGGTGTTCTGAGTTACTATTTACGATACGGACTATTCACGATACTAGCACTATTCACTTAATACTAAGACTATTCACCAAAAATGAAATTTCTTCTTTTGTCCAAAATATCTATTCGGATACTAGTTTTGATCAGATCCATGTTTTGATCATTCTTGAATTTTACTCCACTCGATTACTTATGAAGTATTTTGAACTTGGATTGTTTAAAATACTTAATCCTTAATATTTGTTCTTTTGTTTCACTAGATTCGTTTCCTTTAAAATATTTTTCATCATCCTCACCCTAAATGATGATATTATCGAATATCTTTGGCCTCAGAAGTGCAAAGATGAGTGATTTCTTCATGAATATCTTTGGCCCGTAGTGCAAAGATGAACAGTGTTGAGATGAACATGACTCATCGATTAATATCTTTGGCCCGTAGTACAAAGATGAACAGTGTTTAGATGAACATGAATTAATCGATGAATATCTTCGGCCTGTAGTGCAAAGATGAATATTTGATTTCAGATATATATTGATTGATGTTACAGGATAAAATATCGACGATGAACTTTTAAATTCATATATAGAAGATAGTAGTTTGCATTCTCTACTTAACTCTTCTAATGAATTGTTGTTTCGCCGCAGATTGTTGATTTAAAACCGGTTGTCTATTGTATTCTATTAGATTTTTCCTCGTTGAAGACTAACGATAATTTGTTGTATATTATCTTAGTCATAATATTCTTTATCGGGCTAGTTGAGCTCACCCTTTTCCTTTTTGTTCCATTTTTCTTCTCGGGAGGCTAGAATGTAAGGGAGTATTTAGTCGGGGTATGGAATGATGGTTATAGAGAGAGTTGTTTAGTAGTCCTCACCATTTTTGTAAAATAATGTATAAATAATTGTGATGAGGATTTATTTGGGTATGTATATTGTCTAGAAGATAATAGTTGTATTTAAACTCACAAGATATATGTTATCGTTATTTTGCACAACAAATGTATTAATAAAGTTGTAGTTATTTCATTCCATGTATTTGGCTACTCAGAATGGGTTGGATGGAATGGACATATTTTGGGGGCGTCACAATTACTGTCAAGTCTTATTTTATTTAATTATATGTATTTTGACTCTTAAATGCATAGCTCCAAATAATGCAAATTAGAAACTCCTTTCTAATTTCATTACGCCTAACCCGAGGACTCTTGGGTTGTCATTTATCGAATCACATAGGACATTTCTCTTCTTTTACTAGAAGTGGTAGATTCTTTATTGATCATACAGTATCTCCATGTACAACTTATTATACCCAAGCATACCCTTTGATATACCCTAAGGGTCTTAAGGAATAAGTCAAAGTATAACTCATCATACACAAGATACTATGATGATCTCAAGTCCAAGGATCACTTGACTACTATCACTACAGAATTCCTATTAACAGCAAGTAAAACTCCATTAAGTATTCCTTAGCGAGCCCGCGTTAGTTGAACTTATTCTCTAATAAGCACCTACATACTTGCTTTAGTGTCTCCACACAAATGATCATGAGATCAATCATCCTCATCCAATAAGCAAGCAACGTATGTACCAATCTATCCGGATTTACTAATCCCCAATTTAGTAATCCAACAATTGGGAACCATTTTAGTTTTAAGCTTTCTAAGAATTTAGATCTCATTAGAATGATCATCATCATTATTCTAAAAACATTGCTTAAACCTATGGGTTTATCACATATTATAAAACAACATTATGTAGATAATTAAAAGCCTTTAATAAATTAATACTTTTTATTAATAAATGAATAAGATTGTTACAAAGTATATGCTTTATCATCAAATATGATTGGCTTGTGTGCATATTACTTTCACCTTCTCCTCACTCAATTCTGCAATCTTTGTGCTCCTTGCTTTTTAGCTCCGTTCCTCCAAGATCTTCTCAAATTAGGGCTTCCAAGTTGCTCTTGATTGATTATATGATTAGTTGTCAGAATAAAATAGGTTTTTCCTCTGTAATAGCTGATAGATGCATCCTTCATCCAGTCCCAATTGAATCCAAAGTCATTCAGTCCACGCCATAATAGTATTAGAATTGCAATAAAACTCTCTTCCGATCAACAGACTTCGCCCTTGGGTATTTATTTAAAAGTAACTTACCTTACGGGTACTATCTTCTCACATGTATTCGCCCCACGGGTAGTGTTTCCTTTGTTATCTGACCCTACGGGTACTATTCTCTAGATCTCATTGCTTTTCCTTGCTTTTCATGTTGATTCCCGTCACATTGCCACCATCATGCCTAGACTACCAAATACTAAAATTTGCACACAAACACATAAAACGACACTAAAATAGACGAATTAAGCATTGTTTAAGTCCGAATAGATATACTGTGACGCCCCCAAATTCAGACACTCATATCTCAAATTTGGTTTGTCACGTGCTAATTCTAATATCATACTAAAATCATTAACAATGAAAATAATAGAATAATTTACCTTGATATAATATAAATATTCGCGTCCCAAGGTACCATAACCTTTACTACAACAATCCGGTGATTACACTTAAACATAATTTAATCATCCTTAATACATCAATATAATCATAATAATAATAATAATACTTCTACACTTAAAGGACTAAGCTATTATGTAGTCTTTCCCTTTCCTTTGTCCTTCCCTGATGTACTGCATTGCTCTACCTTAATTGTAATATTTTTAGGGAAGCAAGAATGAGCAACAAGTTTGCCCATCAAGTAATATAGCAATAAGGATAAGCAGTTATAATGTTTGAATCTTCAAAGTATAACAATAATCGATATTCAAGGATATCAAGAAGTATCAAGAGTTTTCAATAAGTGTCGCTATAGACTAAAGGATATCAACAAAATTTCAAAGTCTATTTATTTCAAGGTTCAATAAGAATGAACACTGACCAGTCACTAAGGACTAAGAACTCTTACCAGAATTAACAGTATTATACTGCAATCCAATATAAACGAGTACAGCATGTGATTAGACTAAAGTACCATACGTTATGCATAACATTTAAACCTGCTAGTATATGCGCACGTTGGTTTCCCGACAATTATATAATTTCCCCTTTAATGAGGGTTGTTAATCTCAATAGATTTATGAGAGTCCGCACCAAGTCAAATTATTTGGATAGCTTTCTAACACATGATAATAGTCTAGCCGAATCAAAGACTTAGACAACTTTTATAATGCATTTAAGAACGATAAGTTCAATTCTTGCAACAATGTCATGGTATACAAATGCTTTCCGAATAGTAATAGATATTTGCTCGATATAAATATGGTTAATATGGCAACATTTCGGATTATACAATATATACAGTGTAAGAATTAGGGAATTTGCAATAATGTAGAAAGTGTAAGGTGAGAGACTTGCACAATATTCAAAGTCGTGTAAGTTAGAAAACTTGCCTTTAGCGTTGATTACTGTAACGACCCCAAAATTCATACAATTTAATTCTCAACTTCGGTTGTTAATAATGCATTCAACCTCTAATTTTACATCATTAAACAATAATACAACCATTGAAATTTGCGGAATAATTAAAATTTTCCAATACAAACTATTCTCATTCCCAAAATCTTCAACATTTACATAATAGTTTATATCGCAAAACGATATTACAATTTAACATTAATACATTATTCGGAACCCTAAATATGGTTCAAATAATAATAACACAACCAAAGTGTGTAAATCTTCAAGTATCACATAACTTTACCTTGAATCTTGAACTTGCAAAAGTGGTTATTTGCAAGGTTGAGCTCGACAGCCCAGCAAAATCTAACAGTTTTCATGCATCACGTAGCACATAATAACATGCTCAACATATGTCTTATAAACATCGGGCTAACATAACATACATGCTACAATTCATATAACAAGTATAAAGATTGTGTTCCTTACTCAATCAACATGCTTTAGTCAAACAACGTAGTCATAAATTAACTTTAACATTTCATACATTCAATATATATATAACACATTATGCTCTTTGCAGTAAAGATTTAAAACTCTCAAATTCACATAGCAAATAGGAACTGAAAGACTTACCTTGATCGTTGTTTACCAATAACATGTTTAACGACTTACGAGATATCTCGCACTTCACGCGTCCCTACTACGATTATATAATCATTCACATTAACTATTAGTCACATAGCAACGCATAGTAGTTGTAATGTAAATTTTACTCTACATCTCATAACCCTTCCTATCATAAATACACAATGTTCAATTTGATTGTGTTAACTTTCAACTTATATCTCACTGTATTTCATATTTGAAGTTCATTCAAATGTTTAAGTCTTGCTAGGACTACTTATTGGTTTTATATTAACACTATTCAATATCTTATAATATTCATTTCATTTGATTTAAAACACTTTTTTACGTTCATTATCACTTATCACGGCATTTCGACGTTTATTCGTCACACGCCTTATTTGTCTCTCTTGTATGTGCTTAGTATGCGTATAAAACTTATCTAATACATCATTTATTAATGTTAAGCATCATTATACTTCATAATATTCATGTTCTATAACTTATAACAACATCTTTTATCGTCAAGAGCACTACACTTGCATACGTGCATGCCCGACGCCCTCTGATTGTCCCCGAAAACACAATAGTCCTACAAATGACCATTTTTACCCCTGTTCCTGACCTCAAATTTAAAAACATAAAGAATAAAAGTTGTAGGTCTATTCGTCCTCGTTTCGGATCATCTTGAATCATCTTAATCGGAGTTTGTATGAAAAGGTTATGATCGTTTTACCAAAATAGGTCAAAACAGTCACACCTTACATTGTTTGGGCACAGCTGCGTCTAATTAAGCCTTGGGCACAAAGACAACATACACAGAGGGCGAAATTGCCTAAATGACTTAGGGCATAGCATGACTACGCGCTCATAGCGTAAACGGACACTGAAGCTACTGTTCTTCGCGATTTTTGACCATTTTTCTCCTACTAATCTTCATAACTTGAGTTATACACATCCAAATTAGTCCGTTTTCGATTCTATGGATTCGTAATTCATAGAACTACAACATAATAGAATTATAGCAATTTACAGAAACACTAGCTAGCCTAAATCTTAACCCAAAACTCATGTTCATACTAAACTTTCATATTTTAACATGTTTAGCGAATTCATTCACTATGAATTCGTTTCTTAACCAAATTGATTCATTCAACTTGCGTTCTTTCCATTTTTTATCTTATTAACACAATCAATCACCAATTTTACAATTATAACATAAACTCCTAACTAATTTTAGTCTCAAAACAGACCTAAAATACATATATTAAACAAAACTCATATTATTCATCTTTAACATGTTCTCATGAGTTTGATTACTCTAAAACCACTTTTAGATGATATAGAATGGATTATACAAACCCATTAACATCTACAACCAATTCCTTAAGAAATCCAATTTATCAATAAAGAACTCAAGAAATAAAACTTAAGGGTTTAGAATTGATTCTTACCTCTTGATTCTTCCTAATCTTGGTTTGGTGATGAAGAACAATTGCTTAATCTACTCCTTACTTCTCCTTGACTCTTCATCCTTCTTCTCCAATTCTCTCTAAACTCTCTCTTCCCCTCTTTATTTTCACTGATATCTAACCTTAGGGAAAGAAATAATATGCGTAAAAATAAAATGATATGGCTTTTACGTCTGCATCAGTTACAATAAGCCAAATGCCACAAGGCCTTGTTTGGCTACAAACAATTCCCCTCATTTCAATTTATTTTGATAAGATTATGTTATATAGTTTTTATTTGTCACACCTGTAACTATTTTACATAACTTACAATAATAATTATAATTTTTATTATAATTCTTCTTATGATTAATAAATTAATAATCATATATCTAATTTAATTAATAAATTAGATTTAAACAACGTTTTATTTAATTTACTTATTTTCTTTAATATTAAACAACTCATTTAATTTAATTAATTCATTAAATTAAATCTTCAAATAATAAAATTTACATTTGCTTTAATTTAATTATCATACACACGTAACTAAATTATTATACCACAATTTCATAAATTATTTATTTTTTCTCAATAAAACATTATTTAAAATATTTATTTACTTCAATAAATATTTAAAATTAATTACCAAATTATTTAATTTCTTCAATAGTTAACTTAACTATTGAACCTCACTTTCCAATATATGAATATATATTTCTCTTCACACTGAGATCACATATTTCAAAATATATAGCAGACGTATATATATACTCAAACTCAAAACATCTCATAATAAGAATTTTAATTATTAAATTCTTATTTTAATAACTTATAAAAATTCGGGTTGTCACAATTAGTACTTTTAGCGTAAAATCACCTCAATGAACTATATTATCCTATTTATGTATGTATAGGTACTGTAGACACTCGAAATTTTCTGTACTACTGTTACTAACATTATTGGAGGACAGATTCATCTTTTAAGAGAGAATCCTGAAAGACAATCCAAATCCATACCGGACACTACCAGAAGTTCAAAGATTAACCCGGATCGCATAATACGGGAGTAGCAGTTTCAACCTCAGATTTAACCCCGAGACCTACAGATACAATACCGGAACACACACCGGAGAAGACCGATTAATCTCGGAGATAACCCCAAGGTATCCAATCTCAGTCCCAACCATGGGAATAGCCACCAACCTTGGTGATAACCCCAAGGAATGCAGTTTCGGAGATGACCCTAGAAATGCTTGTTTCAAATGCCATCAGCTTCAATCTTGGCACTCACAACGAAATACATCGTGCCAACACTAAGCAATCACATCGGAAGACAGCACACCTCAAAAATGACAACGAGGACCTTCAACAAAAGCAAAGAAATTCAATCTCAAATAAGTCCGAGCAACGTCGCTTATCATTACCAATCCTAAGAAGAATAATTCGGTGAGGGGCAACATCGCCACTTGTCCAAAACGATGCCACGTCGCCTCTCTCTACGCAACAATGTCCCACAAGGCTAACCAATCCCGAGTGACTATTGTGCGGGGTAACGGATGAAAGTTGAAGCTTGAAGACCGGAGGGCATCGTCCCATCTTCAAAGACTTTGTACAAACTCTAATCCCATGCCATCGTACAACTCTCGACAACGGCGGTCCGAAATAGGTCATGAATACCTCCAAACGGATGCCCGGATTGTACTTCTCAAAATCCGAATGGACATTACAGTGTCTGAGTGCACGTACTTCGAGACGACCCGACCCGACAGAACCGGGCCGACCCGACCCGACCCGCCTCTGGTACACCTGCAGCTGAGCCGCAGGTACACCTGCGGCACCTTTTGCCTATAAATAAGAGGCTTGGGGTCTTTGATTTTAAGAGAAAAAAGACGGAAACCTCGCACAATTGCTTGCAGACTCGCCATACATGATGTATTTTCCCACTTTCAAACACCTGTGAGCTCATATATAGCCTCTTTTGTACCCACAAAAGCCCAGTGTCTACCCACTCTAAAGATATAGAAGCCCTTTTTATCAGTCAGCTGTAAGCCTTCTCACACACTTTAGAGTCTTTCTTCATCTTGCACACACCCTTCTACACGTTGAGAGTCGTGTTGCTTGCTTTTTTCCAGGACTTCTATTCCGTGGTTCCGATCTGATATATATATATATATATATATATATATATATATATATATATATATATATTGACTAACATTATCGAAGTTATGCCTCGATTGAGCCTGACTTGATCTAGAGCGTTTACTATTTTAATATATATATATATATATATATATATATATATATATATATATATATATATATATATATTAACTGTCTGGCTTGACTTTGTTCGATGAGCCTAGACTTGATATTCTCGCGCTTTATTCGCTTTATATATATATATATATATATATATATATATATATATATATATATATATATATATATACTTATATATATCAACTGTGTCGACTTTGTTCGATGAGCCTAGACTCAAATTGCAGTGCGTTTATTCGCTTTTTATATATATATATACTTATATATATCAACTGTGTGTCGGACTTTGTTCGATGAGCCTGAACTTGATGCAGTGCGTTTACTCGCTTTTTATATATATATATATATATACTTATATATATGAACTGTGGTCAAACTATGTTCGATGAGCACGGATTTTACATCCTATGCGTTTATTACTTTTATATATATATATATATATATATATATATATATATATATATATATTGTCCGCACAGAGTTCCTTCGTGGCAATTGATCGCTTTTCTGACTTTCTTTATATTTAGTCTCGCCTGAGTTTACTTCGTGGCGATTGACCGCATATTCTGACTTTATTTACATTACATTCCGCTTTGGAGTTTCCTTCGTGGCGGTTAATCGATATTACAACTTTATTTACATTTCGATCCCCATGGAGGTGCTTAAGTGGTTGGTGATCATGTCTATATATATATATATATATATATATATATATATATATATATATATATATATATATATATATATATATACCGCTTTTATATATATACATGCTTATTGCTTTTATACAAATTGCAATATTTCACGCACCTAGGAATCATGTGATCACTGATTCATCTCATTCGATCTAGATTGGTTCCCGTGATGGACATTTTCATTATAGCGACTTGTAAATTATTCTCTGCGATGTCCATATTTCCTCGGATGGTTTCCATACCCACGAGGTGAAGTCGGCATTCTTTTGGATGTATTATTTTTCATACGGATGCCTCGTGATCCGTCAAATAAAATCAATCCAAATTACCACTTAATAAAAATGGAGGTGTAAAGGTCTCAATTCCTATTGAGCATCGTGGTTTAAAAACCTCTTTATAAAACATCATTGTCAGATATTGCTAAAAACTGAATTTTTACATAAATTCAAACCCTGTGTATATAGGTTCGAACGAGGCCTCGCACAACTTTCATATAACAACACATTGACCCACACACACACACACACTCATATAATAGTTTCTTGAAAAGAGGTGGTCACCGTGGTAACACGGATGTCGGGGGGTGCCTAACACCTTCCCCCCGCATAACCAAGTCCCCGGACCCTAAACGAATCTCTTGGTTTGGCACGAACCAGATATCGATTGTCACATCATCGGGTCAATGTGCAAACCTTTTCTACCGGTTGTGTTGGTACAACCATTTAAAAAACCAAATGGTGACTCTTAACAGTCCCATCGTCGACATTATAAATGTCGGACCTTTTTCACTTATTTTTTCAAACAAATCTCACCTAAAATGAGAACACCAAAGAACAAGTAACGGAAAGGGATACCTAAAAATCCCGACGTCGACAGGTGGCGACTCTGCTGGGGACTCCAGTAAGAGGACTTAAGCCGCTACTACAATCTTTTCCAAACTGATTATATGCTTCTGTGTGGATGTTGCATTTACATTGGATGAATGTGTACGAATGCATGTCTTGTTTGAGCTTAGTGCTTCGCATCATATCTCATATATGTGATGTTAGTGCTTCGCGACTATAAATTGCTTATGATATTAGTGCTTCGCACATGTCATCATTTTATACGGTGAGACATGATGTATGTGAATGTATGTTGTGTGGTCCCTCCACCAGGAGGCTATCCCGTCGGTGTTTGATTACTGGACTCATGAGAAGACTAATTCAATGTATGTGAATGTATGTGGGTTTTGTACTGGGGTCAATACAAAATTCAATTTCACGCTCTGGGGGTAGGCCAGGAAGTCTTCAGGAATACGTCAGGAAATTTATTAACAATAGAAATATCATTCAAAACTGTGACTCTCATCCAAGACTTGGATAACACGTCACATTGATACTTATCAACTTGCCACCATCATTCACGACGTTGCCTACAGAAAGTCTGGCTTCAGTGCATTCCATACAAGAAAGTCAACAACAAAAGGATCGGTGCTCTTTACTTATGGCTTGATATGACAATGATTGACTTTAGTGGTTTGGTTGTTCGAATTCGCATAACAGGTTGGTTAGGAATATGAAAGCTAACAACCTTACGAAAAGCATGATGAGTAGTTAACCAATCGTTTCCAAAAATCACATCAAATGAAAGTATTTTCAAAGAGATAAGATCAACAGGTAACATGAAAGTGTCGATTTGAATCAAACAAGATTTATAAATAGTGGAGTTAACGAAGGTTCCTCCTAACAGAGTTTCAACAGATAAGTCAAAGTCAAAAAAAAAAAATTTAAGAGCCAAGTTTAAATGTTGAACACAATTAGGTGAGATACAAGAGTGGGTAGAACCAGTATCGAATAAGGTACAAACTTCGCAAGGGTTTATGATTAGCTTACCCGCGATACCTTCATTTGGGTTCCTCACTTGTTGGGAAGTCATGACAACCGCTCTCCCTTGAACTACCCGGCTTTGACTTATCTGGGGTAGCATTTGGTGTCATCACTATCGTTGGAATTGACTTTAATATAGGGCATATTCCACCCTCAACTGCTTCATCGTACTCCTGATTCATGATCTTAATCATCAATCCTCGATCCATATCGAGTTCAGATTGACCGCTCTGTACAGGATAATTCAAAACTCGATGTTGGGTTCTCCCAATTGTTGTCCAAAAAGAGAAATGTATATCATCTATTTTAGCCTTTTTGGATCGGACGTCTCTTTCTACAATATCAACACGTCGTGCGGCTTTTACCCACGCATCCTTCATTCTCACTTGTTCAGTTATTTCTACTTTCAACTGATCCTTGATATTTGAATTCTCATATTCCAACTTTAATATCTTACACTGTGCCAAAGTGTGATTTTTTTCGAGCATCACATATCGGGTAACACAATTTTGAATCGTTACATCTCTTTGCTCCACGACCGCCTGCCGTTCTTCAGCCTGCTCTTCTAACTCATAAACACGATTTTGTAATTCTAAGTTTTGATCATAAACTTCTTCTAACCAATTCTCATCAGGTTCCTATTCTTCCTCTTCTTCCTCACTCTCAGCTACTACCTCTGCCACTAGCTCGGGTGCAACTATTAGTTCTTCACTTACCACGTAGATATCTCTAATTTCTTCTTCGCCTGATATTACATTATCCTGGTTGGTGATTAGAGGTGCCACGGTCTCATTCACTCCATTGTTGACATTTTCAGTTGCCATTTTCAAATACTTCCACAAAACAAAGGTTAATTAACATGTCACATATTATCAATATACTCTGACCAACCAATTTAAATACAAAATATATTTAAGTAGGTCATACTAGCGAAGGAATTCCCCGTCTCTCCCCTCCTAGTTCTAGTCTCACATCTTAGCCAGGGATCATAACCCTAAGCTTTGATACCAACTGTGGCGCCCCAAAATTAGGTATACATCACCCATCTTGGGTCGCAGGATATGGTAATGTAATTCAAATACAACTTACTAATACAAACTGTCTTGTACAATACGACAAAACATAAAGCTCGTAAGTTTGAATACAAATATTGTCTACTAGAGATTATACAAACTCAAAAGGAGTCCTCATTACAATTATTATCACACTATTTCACAGAATAACGAGGACTACTAATGCTATCCTCTGGACCATCACTCCGTTCCCCGACTCGTCCCAACTATATTCTCATTTCCTGAAGAGAACAGTGAAAGAAAGGGTGAGCTCAACTAGCCCAGTAAGAAATATTATGACTAAGATAATGCGAGAATAAATTATCATTAGTCTCAACAATCATAAAGCGATAAAATATAATAGACATCAAGTTTAGCTGCGGTATGAACAAGCAATCCATTAAAAGAGTCAAGTAGAAAATAAAATCTATTATCTTTTATGATTAAAAAGGTTTTCATCATCATTATATTTGAGACTCGACAATAAATAATCCACATCATCGAATCACCCCCGCACTTCTGGTCGAGGATATTCTTAGTATCACGACCACAATTATCCATGCACTACGGGCCAAGAATATTTGTTTATTCATTAATGGCCATGATCATGCCAACAACTGTCCATCAATGAACTACAGGCCAATGAGGACTTTTACCACATCAATTGTAACATTACGGCCATGATTACACAAGAATAATCCACGGTCATAATCATACCAAGTCCATCTATGCACTACATGTCACAGATGACTTTCAAAAATATAAACATGAGGATGATGACAATGATATAAGAATTCAATAAAACAAGTTCAAGAATTAATTTATCTAGGAACTGATAATGTCCAAATTATCAACATGATCTTTGCTTTGTAGAGTAAAATTTAAGAATCTTTGAGAAGAATATTTCCATGAAAAGATCTTTGGATGAAGCGCAAATATCAAAGATATTCCACTAATTTCATGGGTATAGAAGTCAAAGTTTTAACCAACCGAGTATAATAAAGAATGGAATAACAAAAGAAATCACCATGCACGCGATAGACCAGACAGCGAGTTATTCTAACGAGAATAATAAAGGATGGAACCAGTCCGGGTGTAAACGCACGCACGTGATATTCGGCTGAATAATAAATAATGGAACCAGGTCCCAGAAGCGCATTAACAGGATATTCGAGATGAATAATAAATAATGGAACCAGTCCGGCGTAAACACACGCATGAGGATATTAAGGCGAGAATAATAAAGAATGGAATATTAGAAGAATGTCACCATGTATAGGGTAGTTCGGCAGATATCTGAGTTATTCCAACGAATAATAAACAATGGAATAACAATAGTTCTCTTCATGAATAAGAAAGAATAACACCCCTTACCGTAAAAGAACTGAATATAAGAGTAGTTAAGTAGCAGAAATCTTTTCTATAGTTTCTCTATAATTTTTCTCTCTGGAGTTTCAGTGAATTCGTAAGAAATAATGAAGGAATGAGCTTCTATTTATAGAAGAATGGATTGCATAGTAACTAATTCCTGAACAATCCAGATTGATTCACTTTTAATCGGACGGTCCATAAAACTTTTAAATATAATATAATATAATATATATATATATATATATATATAATAATAAAACTTCCTCCACCAAAATCCACTATCAAATATATATATATATATATAATAATAATAAAACTTTCTTCCACCAACATCCACTATTATATATAATATATATATATATATAATAATAAAACTTTCCTCCACCCAACATCCACTATCAAAATATATATATATATATATATATATATATATATATATATAAAATAATACCACTTTCCTCCACCCAAAATCCACTATCAAAATATATATATATATATAAAATAATAATGTTTATACTCCCTCTACGTGAATATCAAATCCCCGCCCAATTTTCAGATTTCATACATCACATGTGGGCCCCATATGTGGTCCCCACATGTGGGCCCCACATTTATAAAAAATTTCTACCGAATATTTTGAAAAATGGAAAAATATGAATCCATAAAATAAGTAAACTTTATAAAAATCACCTTAATAATTTTAACAACATTTATCATCTTTATTATAATTCACAATATTAATCGACCAGGTCATTCCCAGGAAAGAGGGGGTTTTCCAATAAGGATTTTTCCCTATTGGCGCGCAATTAGGTGACCAAACCTCTACTTGACAGAACTTCTAAACATCGTTAATGTAAAACCCTAACTTTTTGAATAAAGATGAATTTTCTATAAATATTATTTTTGAATATTATGGAGTGAAATTGATATAATAGTTGTGGGTAATATTTATAAATTTTGCAAAAGTCTGTGCAAGTTGTTATATAATATTCGATTAATTGGGGAATATTCGTTTTAACGGGGAATATTAGTACAACGACACAATTATTGGTGGACCCCAGCGGAATTATTATCGGATTGAGAAAGCGAAAAAATACTTTATGAAAATAACGGCGGAAGTTTTTAGTTAGCTAATTGAAACACACGGTGTTAAAAGAAATGCGATGTCTGGCGTGGTTGCATAGTAGAACACGGTATTAATTATTGATGCTTAAGTGATAAGTCACTCGAGTTTTGTTGGTATTATTAATGTAATAATACGAAAATCTTTTATATAAAAGCAGAATACTTTTATAAAGTTATTCTATAAATAGAATATATTATATTCTATTATGCATAGTGTTGCATAGTGTCTGCATAGTATTTTGCATAGTAAATCTTTTATATATAAAGCAGAATACTTTTATAAAGCTATGCATTTTATTAGACAATAATTAGAATATATTTTATTTTATTATGCATAGTATTTTCATAGTGGTGCATAGTATTTGCATAGTAAAATCTTTTAAAAAGTTATTCGTTTTATTAGATTATAAATAGAATATATTTTATTTTATTTTGCTTTAAATATGGACCATCAGTTAAAGTAAATCAATCTCTAATAGTTCATGAGTTAGTTACTTATGCATTCCATTTTTTCTATAAATAGAAGCTCATTTATTCATTATTTTCTTACGAATTCAATTTGAAACTTAGAGAGAGATAAACTATAGAGAGAAAGAAGAAAGTATTACGCTACTTATATATCCGATACTCTTCTTCTTAAGGTAGGGAATATTATTTGTTTGTACTCGTAAGGGGTGTTATTCTTTCTTATTCATGAAGAGAACTGTTGTTATTCCATTTCTTATTATTACATTGGAATAACTTGTATCTCATGATCACCCTATACTTGGTGACATTCTTCTATTATTACATTGGAACATCACATCTCGTGTGTGTTTTACAGGACCTAGTTAAAATCTTTATTGTTATTCCGTTGGAACATCCATGTCATGTGTTTTTACCGGACTGGTTAAAATCTTATTATTATTACATTGGAACATCACATGCATGTGTTTTACATGGGACTGGTTAAAATCTTTTTATTATACTGTTGGAACATCCCGCTTGCAAATTTTGCACGACTGGTTTGGTTTAGATTATTATTATTACATTGGAATAACCTTTCTATCTGAAGTACCACATGCATGGTGATTTCTTTTGTTATTCCATTCTTTATTATACTAAGTTGGTTAAAGTTTTGACTTCTATACTCAATGAAATTAGTAGAATATCCGTGATATTTGCGCTTCATCCAATATCTTTTCATGAAAATATTCTTACGATCATTCTTGAATTTTCTCTCAAAAAAAGTATCATGTTGACAATTTGGGACGTTAATAATTCACGGATAAAATAATTCTTGAACTTGTTTTATTGAATTCTTATATCATTGTCATCATCCTCATGTTTATATTTTGTTGAAAGTCATCATCGTGTGCATTTTGTGTAGTGCATAGATGGACTTGGTATGATTATGACCGAGATTATTGGTGTAATCATGGTAGTAATGTTACAAATGATGTGGTAAAAGTTCTCATTGGCCCGTAGTGCATTGATGGACAGTTGTTGGCATGAACATGACCATTAATGAATACACAAATATTCTTGGCCCGTAGTGCATGGATAATTGTGGTCGTGATACTAAAGAATATCCTTGGCCATAGTGCAGGGGTGATTCGATGATGTGGCATATTTATTAAGCTGAGTCTCAGCGATAACAGTGATGAAAAATCTTTTAAATCATAAAAGATAGTAGATTTTATTTTCTACTTGACTCTTTTAATGGATTGCTTGTTCCGCTGCAGTTAAACTTGATGTCTATTATATTTTATCTGTTTAACATTGTTGGAGACTAATGATAATTTATTCTGCATTATCTTAGTCATAATATTTCTTACTGAGCTAGTTGAGCTCACCTTTTCTTTCACTGTTCTCTTTAGGAAATGAGAATATAGCTAGGACGAGTCGAGGAACGGAGTGATGGTCCAGAGGATAGTATTAGTAGTCCTCACTATTCTGTGAAATAGTGTGATAATAATTGTAATGAGGACTCCTTTTGAGTTTGTATAATCTCTAGTAGATAATATTTGTATTCAAACTCACAGTTTATGTTTGTCGTATTATATACACGGCAGTTGTATTAGTAAGTTGTATTTGAATTACATATCATGTATATCGGCGACCCAAGATGGGTGATGTATACCTAATTTTGGGGGGGCGTCACTGTTGGTATCAAAGCTTAGGGATATGATCCATGGCTAAGATGTGAGACTAGAACTAGGAGGGAGAGCGGGGAATTCCTTCGCTAGTATGACCTACTTAAATTTATTTTGTATTTAAATTGGTTGGTCAGAGTTTAGAGATATTATGTTACATGTCAATTAACCTTTGTTTTGTGGCGATGTCTGAAAATGACATCCAAAATGTTGAGAATAGCAATGGAGCACAAGAGGCGTTGAGTCTCCACATATCAATAATCGAGGAGAATGTGCATCGAGGAATGCGACAATCCTTATGCAAACAACAACACCGACCAAATCTTTGAATGATGGATTGTTCGGAGGCTTTATGCAATTCATGCAACAAGAAAGAGAGAGCGGCTCTGTCCAAAATGTAGGTGGAAACACTTGGAAACTCTCGAGGCGGTCATCGTTAAATGATTCAAGGAGGCTGGGACCACCGGAGTTTAAGGGAGAGCCAAAACCACTTATGGCGAAGCATGGATAAAGCGGATCACCAAGATATTTGATGTCTTGGGATGCTCGAGAAGCAAAAGGTTCCTTGCCGCCTTTATGTTGCTTGCGGAGAGGCGATTCTTGGTGGGAATCGGTAAAACGTACTCAACCTGCCGTGCTAAAGATGTCTTGGGAGAAGTTCCAAGAGCAGTTCAACGACAAATACTTTCCCAAAAGTATTCGTCACATGAAGGAGGTGGAGTTTATCAAATTGGAGCAAAACAATATGACCGTGTCGCAATACGAGGCAAAATTTGTGGAGTTATCCCGGTTTGCGTCCCACTTGGTGGATAATGAAGAGAGAATGACGCGAATATTTTTAAGAGGTTTGAAGCCGGAAATACGTCAACATCTTATTTCTCATAAACTGTGTTTGTATTCAGATGTTGTAAATAGGGCTCAGTTGGTGGAAGCGCGATAACGAGTCAACGCAACCAAAAGAGAGCGGTACCGCAAAATGATAATACCGGTGAGAGAGCGATCATCGAGCGGTGACAACAAGCGTGAGGGAATCAACGGGCCAAAAATGGTAACCACTTGTGGTAATCGAGGCCAAAATAATAAGAATGGACATTTCAAGAAGAGGAGATTCAACAATGATGGAAAGACGTCAAACACCAAAGACACCGTTGTTAAGGAAGGAGAAAGACCACCTATCATATGCTTCAAATGCGGAGAAGAGGGACACATCAGTCCAAATTGCGCGATGCCGTCCAAAGCATGTTATAATTGTGGAAGAGAAGGTCACTTAGCTCGATTTTGTCGTTCACCGAAGACAAATTCAGCTAGGATGGAGGCACCAAAGGTTGTCCCAAAAAAGTCAAAGCCGGTAGTGCAAGGGAGAGCGTTTGTTGTGACCTCCCAGAGAGCAAGGAACCCAAATGAGGTCATCACGGGTAAGCTTATCATAAACTCTAGCGAAGTCTACACTTTATTTGATATCGGTTCTACCCATTCTTTTATTTCTCCTACTTGCGCTCAACGATTAAATTTGACTCCAGAGAAATTAGACTTTGACTTATCTGTGGAAACTCCGTTGGGAAAAACCTTCATTACATCCACGGTTTATAAGTCTTGTTTGGTTCAAGTTGATACCCACACATTACCTGTCGATCTTATTGCATTAAAAATACTTGCATTTTATGTAATTCTAGGGATTGATTGGTTAACTACTCATCATGCAAAAATTAATTTTTTTCGTAAGGTTGTTAGCTTTCATATTCCTAATCGACCTATTATGCGAATTCAAGCAACCAAACCATTAAAATCAATCACTGTCATCTCAAGCCATAAAGCTATTCGTTTATTGAAAAACGGATGTCAAGCTTTCTTAGCTCATGTCACAGATCTAAACAAAAATACGTCAATTTTGAATAATATTTCTATTGTTAATGAATTTCCTGACGTATTCCCTGAAGAACTTCCTGGCCTACCCCAGAGCGTGAAATTGAATTTTGTATCGACCTTGAACCCGGTACAAAACCCATTTCCAAAGCCCCATATCGAATGGCTCCTATTGAACTTCGACCTTGAAGTTAAAACCCATTTCCAAAGCCCCATATCGAATGGCTCTATTGAACTTCAGGAGTTAAAAACTCAACTGCAGGAATTGTTAGACATTGGCTTTATTCGTCCTAGTACTTCTCCTTGGGGTGCTCCTGTTTTATTCGTGAAGAAGAAAGATGGGAGTATGCGACTTTGTATTGATTATCGGGAGTTGAATCATGTCACCATCAAAAATAGGTACCCATTGCCACGTATTGATGACTGTTTGACCCGATTGCAAGGAGCCAAATTCTTTTCAAAGATTGATCTTCATTAGGATATCACCAATTGAAGATTAGAATCGATGATATTCAAAGACGGCTTTCGAGAACTTGGTACGGGCATTATGAATTCCTAGTCATGTCCTTTGGATTGACTAATGCTCCTGCTGCCTTCATGGATATGATGAACCGAGTATTCAAGGAATATTTGGATCATTTTGTGGTTGTCTTTATTGATGACATCCTCATATATTCCAAAAGCCGTGAAGATCATGAGGAACACTTGAGGCTGATACTCCAAAAGCTTTGTGAATACAAGCTTTATGCCAAGTTGAAGAAATACGAGTTCGGCTTGAGAAGTAGCATTCCTTGGGCATGTGGTATCAAGTCATGGAATATCATTGACCCAAACAAAGATTGAAGCTATTCAAAGCTAGGAGCAACCTAAATCAAATGATAGAAGTACGTAGCTTTCTCGGCTTAATTTGGTTATTATCGGAGATCATAGTAGAACGGTTTTCTCAAATCGCTACTCCACTAACTCGGTGACTCGAAAGATACAAAGTTCAATTGGAGGCGAGGAATGTGAGAAGAGTTTTCAAGAACTCAAGAGGAGACTCATTTCAAAGACTGTTTCGACAATACCATACGGTTCGGAGGATTTGCCATCTCTGATGAATGCTTTGGGCAAAGGGTTAGGATGTGTTCTCATGCAACATGGGAAAGTCATAGCTTAATGCCTCATGACAACTCAAAGAATATGAGAGGAATTATCCTACTCATGACCTAGAGTTAGCAATTTGTTGTCTTCGCACTTAAAATTTGGAGGCATTACTTATATGGGGAGAAAGTGGAGATCTTTACGGATCATAAAAGCCTCAAATATTTCTTCACTCGAAAGGAACTCAACATGCGACAACGATGTTGGCTTGAACTGTTGAAAGATTATGATCATACCATCCAATACCATCCTGGAAAAGCGAACGTGGTAGCTGACGCATTGAGTAGAAGATCATATCTGCGTATGAGTGCAATATTGTCAACGCAAGGCCCATTTTGTATGACTTGCAAAGGATAGAGATAGAGATAAAGACTCGGGGACCCACGTGATGATGCAAATATATCTGAGTAGAACCGACTTTAATTGATAAAATTAAAAGTCGCTCAAATTCTGATCCGGATGATGCGTATGAGGAAGAAAGTGCAAGAAGGTACGATGCCGGAAGCAAGAATCGATGGAGAAGGAATACTTCGAGTCAACTCCAGACTTTGTGTTCCTAACGACCCTGATTTAAAGTATAAAATCATGATGGAGGCGCACAACACACCGTTTACAATCCATCCCAGGAGTACCAAAATGTATCATGATCTTCGACATACATTTTGGTGGGGCAATATGAAGAGAGAGATAGCGTTGTTTATCTCAAGGTGTCTAACGTGTCAACGAGTCAAGGCAGAGCATCAAGTACCAAAAGGTCTATTGCAACCACTTGAAATTCCAGAATGGAAGTGGGAGCACATTACCATGGATTTCGTTACTAGTCTTCCTAAGGTTTCTCAAGGCATAGATGCGATTTGGGTCATTGTTGATAGATTGACCAAGTCTGCTCATTTCTTACCGATACGAGAGACTTATACACTTGAACATCATGCTCGTATGTACATAAACGAGATTGTAAGACTGTATGGTATGCCAGTATCCATAGTTTCTGATCGAGACCCAAGATTCACTTCACGATTTTGGTTAGTTTGCAGAAAGCTATGGGCACAGATTTACGATTTAGCTCGGCATATCATCCTCAGACGGACGGACAGTCGGAGAGGACTTTTCAAACTCTTGAAGATCTATTAAGACTCTGTGTCCTTGATTTCAAGGGAAGTTGGGACAAGTTCTTACAATTGGTGGAGTTTTCCTACAACAATAGTTATCAAGCAAGTATTGGCATGGCTCCATTCGAAGCGTTGTATGGAAGAAAGTGTCGTTCTCCAGTATGCTGGGATGAGGTGGGTGAAGCAACGTTGTTGGGATTGGAGTTGGTACGTATGACAACAGAAAAGATTCAAACGATCCGGCAACGTATAAAAACCTCACAAGATCGACAAAAGAGTTATGCGTTGATCTTCATCGAAAGGACGTGGAATTCGATATAGGAGATCATGTGTTGTTATGTGTTGCTCCATGGAAAGGGGTTACGAGATTTAGAAAGAGAGGAAAGCTCAATCCTCGATTTATCGGCCCATTTTTAATCCTTGATCGAGTAGGGCGTGTGGGCTATAAACTCGCTTTTATTGCCAAGAATGTCTCGTGTTCATAACGTTTTTCACATATCCATGTTACGTAAATATGTGGAAGACCCGAACCACATTATTGAGTTGGAACCGGATGAAATAGCGGAAGATTTGACGTATGAAGAGGTTCCTATTCAAATCTTGGATAAAAAGGAACATATTCTACGCACCAAGGTTATACCTCAAGTCAAAGTTTTGTGGAGAAACCACGATGTTGAGGAAATGACTTAGGAGTTAGAATCTAAAATGAAATCAAGGTATTCTTACCTCTTCGACATACCAGGTACGTACCCTAATTTCGAGGGCGAAATTTCATAAGAAGGGGAGATTGTAAAACCCCAACTTTTTGAATAAAGATGAATTTTCTATAAATATTATTTTTGAATATTATAGAGTGAAATTGATATAATAGTTGTGGGTAATATTTATAAATTTTGCAAAGTACGCAAGTTGTTATATAATATTCGATTGGTCGGGGAATATTGGTTTTAACAGGGAATATTAGTACAACGGCACAATCATTGGTGGACCCCACAACGGAATTATTGTCGGATTGAGGAAATGACAAAAATACTTTATGAAAATAACGGCGAAAGTTTTACCGTTAACTGTTGAAACACCGGTGTTAAAAAATACGAATAATGGCGTGGTTGCATAGTAGCACACTGCAGTATTAATTATTGATGCTTAAGTGATAAGTCACTCGGTTTTGTTGGTATTATTAATGTAATAATACGAGAAAATCTTTTATATAAAAGCAGAATACTTTTATAAAGTTATTCTATAAATAGAATATATTATATTCTATTACGCATAGTGTTGCGTATGTTGTGCATAGTGTTTTACATAGTAAAATTTTTTTTTATATAAAAGCAGAATACTTTTATAAAGCTATCTCATTTTATTAGACAATAATTAAAATATATTATATTTTATTATGCATAGTGTTTTCATAGTGCCTGCATAGTATTTGCATAGTAAAATCTTTTAAAAAGTTATTCGTTTTATTAGATTATAAATAGAATATATTTTATTTTATTTTGCTTTAAATATGGACCGTCAAATTAAAGTAAATTAATCTCGACCGTTCATGAGTTATTTACTATGCATTCCATTTTTCTATAAATAGAAGCTCATTCATTCATTATTTTCTTACGAATTCACTGAAACTCTAGAAAGATAAACTATTGAGAGAAAGAAGAAAGTATTCTGCTACTTATATATCCAGTACTCTTCTTCTTAAGGTAGGGAATATTATTTGTTGTACTCGTAAGGGGTGTTATTCTTTCTTATTCATGAAGAGAACTGTTGTTATTCCATTTCTTATTATTACATTGGAATAACTTTATATGCCATGATCTACCCTATACTTGGTGACATTCTTCTATTATTACATTGGAACATCCTATCGTGTGTTTTACAGGACCTAGTTAAAATCGTTTTTTTTTATTATTATTCCATTGGAACATCACATATGCGTGTATTTTACACGGACTAGTTCCATCTTATTATTATTCATTGGAACATCACATGCGTGTGTTTTACAGGACTGGTTAAAATCTTTTATTATTCTCATTGGAACATCGCCATCGGTGCAAATTTTGCACGATTGGTTCCGTTATTATTATTCATTGGAATAACTTTGTCTATCTGAAGTACCACATACATGGTGATTTCTTTTGTTATTCCATTCTTTATTATACTAAGTTGGTTCTGATTTTGACTTCTATACTCTATGAAATTAGTAGAATATCCTTGATATTTGCGCTTCATCCAATATCTTTTCATGAAAATATTCTTACGATCATTCTTGAATTTTCTCTACAAAAGCAAGATCATGTTGACAATTTGGACGTTAATAATTCTGGATAAAATAATTCTTGAACTTGTTTTATTGAATTCTTATATCATTGTCATCATCCTCATGTTTATATTTTGTTGAAAGTCATCCGTGGCTTTGTAGTGCATAGATGGACTTGGTATGATTATGACCGAGGATTATTCGATTGTAATCATGACCGTAATGTTACAAATGATGTGGTAAAAGTTCTCATTATTAGCACGTGTAGTACATTGATGGGCGAGTTGTTGGCATGATCATGACCATTAATGAATACACAAATATTCTTGGCCCGTAGTGCATGGATAATTATGGTCGTGATACTAAAGAATATCCTTGGCTATAGTGCAGGGGTGATTCGATGATGTGGCATATTTATTGTCGAGTCTCAAATGATAATGATGATGAAAAATCTTTTAAATCATAAAAGATAGTAGATTTTATTTTCTACTTGACTCTTTTAATGGATTGCTTATTCATTTGTGATTAAACTTGATGTCTATTATATTTTATCGGTTTAACATTGTTGGATAATAATGATAATTTATTCGCATTATCTTAGTCATAATATTTTTTCTCGAGCTAGTTGAGCTCACCTTTTCTTTCTTTATTCTCTTGAAATGAGAATATAATTGGGACGAGTCGGGAGCGGAGTGATGGTCCGGAGGATAGCATTAGTAGTCCTCACTATTACGTGAAATAGTGTGATAATAATTGTAATGAGGACTCCTTTTGAGTTTGTATAATCTCTAGTAGATAATATTTGTATTCAAACTCACAGTTTATGTTTGTCGTATTGTACATGACAGTTGTATTAGTAAGTTGTATTTGAATTCTGTACCATGTATCTGACGACCCAAGATGGGTGATGTATACCTAATTTTGGGGGCGTCACAGTTAATATTGCAAATAATAATATTAATAACTTTGTCGTCTCAATTATTGATTTTAACAATATATAAAATATCGACAATAATTGAATCAAATAACGTGAGATACTATGCAACAATTACTATAGCAATAATTGAACAAGACTGAATGACTTCTCACGTAAGCATCAATAATAAATACCGCGTGCTACTACATGCAACCACGCCGTACATCAGATTTTACTACTGAAGTAGTTCAATGAAGATCAACGGTAAAACTTTCGCCGTTATTTTTATAAAAATACTTTTGTCGTTTTCTCAATCCGACAATAATTCGATTGTGGGGTCCACCAATGATTGCGTCGTTGTACGAATATTCCCTACTAAAACGAATATTCTCCGACCAATCGAATATAATTTATAAATACTACCCACAACTATAACATTACATCAAATCAACACCATAATATAAAAAATTATTTCAAGAAAATTAAATTTTTATTCATAAGATCTGGGGTCTCACAATCTCCCCTCCTTATGAAATTTCGCCCTCAAAATTTACGTCGTGCACGGTATCCGAACGGTGAGGATACCTTGACTTCACTTCAAATTCTAACTCCTGAGGTATAACCTTTGAGTGTTGAATACGATCCTTCTTATCCAAGATTTTAACACGTATCTCCTCATACATTAAATCTTCTGCTATCTCGTCCGGTTCTAAATTAATAATGTGGTTCGGGTCGTCCACATATTTACGTAACATCGATACGTTAAAAATGTTATGAACACGCGACATACTTGGCGGTAAAACGAGTCTATAAGCCACAGTTCCTATTCGATCAAGGATTTCAAATGGGCCAATAAAATCGACGGTTGAGATTTCCCCTCTTCATCGATTCTTGCTTCTAGAATAACGCCCTCTTGAACCTTCTTCTTCACATTCATCAGCTCTGAGTATGTAGCTTGAGCAGCTTTAACTTTATCGATTCAAGTCTATTCTAATCGTATATTCATTATCTTCACGTGGGTCCCTAGAGTCTTTAACTCTATCTCCATCATTTGTAAGTTATATGAAATGAGTCTTTGTGTTAACAACATCACACTCGTAAACGCATACGATCTTCTACTCAACGCGTCAGCTACCACGTTCATTTTTCCCACGATGATATTGAATGGTACGATCGTAATCTTCAACAGCTCGAGCCAACGTCTTTGGCGCATGATACATTCGTTTTAAATAAAGAAATATTTGAGGGTTTAAGAAATGAGTTTTATACTGGGGTCAATACAAAATTTAATTTCACGCTCTGGGGGTAGGCCAGCAAGTGTTCAGGAATACGTTAGGAAATTTATTAACAATAGAAATATCATTCAAAACTGTGACTCTCATCCAAGACTTGGATAACACGTCACATTGATACTTATCAACTTGCCACCGTCATTCACGACGACGTTGCCTCTGAAGAAAGTAAAGCGGTGCATTCCACACAAGAAAGTCAACAACGAAAGGATCGGGGCTCTTTACTTATGGCTTAATATGACAATGATTGACTTTAGTGGTTTGGTTGTTCGAATTCGCATAACAGGTTGGTTAGGAATATGAAAGCTAACAACCTTACAAAAAGTATGATGAGTAGTTAACCAATCGTTTCCAAAAATCACATCAAATGAAAGTATTTTCAAAGAGATAAGATCAATAGGTAACGTGAAAGTGTCGATTTGAATCAAACAAGATTTATAAATAGTGGAGTTAACGAAGGTTCCTCCTAACAGAGTTTCAACAGATAAGTCAAAGTCAAAAAAAAAAAAAAAAAATTTAAGAGCCAAGTTTAAACGTTGAACACAACTAGGTGAGATACAAGAGTGGGTAGATCCAGTATCGAATAAGGTACATGTAAGACCCCAGCTTTTATAAATAAAGATGAATTTTCTATAAATATTATTTTTGAATATTATGGAATAATTTGATATAATGTTATAGTTGTGGGTAATATTTATAAATTTTGCAAAGTATGCAAGTGGTTATATTATATTCGATTGGTCGGGGAATATTCGGTTTAGCAGGGAATATTCGTACAACGGCTCAATCATTGGTGGACCCCACAACAGAATTATTGTCGAATTGAGAAAACGACAAAAATATTTTATTGAAATAACGGCGGAAGTTTTACCATTGATCATCTTGTTGAACTACTCGGTAGTAAAAAAATACGATGTCGTGTGGTTGCATAGTAGCACACGGTATTGATTATTGATGCTTATGTGAGAAGTCACTCGGTTTGATTCCATTATTATCGATTAATAATATGAATTATTATAGCGATAATGACGTTTTTGTTTTATTCGTATTATTAACGTAATAAAGCGAAACATCTTTTATATAAAAGCAGAATACTTTATTAAAGTTATTCTATAAATAAAATATATTATATTTTATTATGCATAGTGTTTTTGCATAGTGTTTTGCATAGTGTTGCATAGTGTTTGCATAGTAAAATGTTTTATATAAATAGAATATATTATATTTTATTTAAAAGATTTTGCTTTAAATATGGATTGTCAGATTAAAGTAAATCAATCTGGACATTCATGGATTAATTACTATGCATTCTATTTTCCTATAAATAGAAGCTCATTCCTTCATTATTTTCTTACGAATTCAATTTGAAACTCTAGAGAGAAACTATAGAGAGAAAGAAGAAAAGTATCTGCTACTTCACTTTGCCAATATTCAGGTTCTTCTAAGGTAGGGAATATTATTTGTTGTACCGTAAGGGTGTTATTCTTTGTATTCATGAAGAGAACTTCTTTTGTTATTCCATTCTTATTTATTCTATTGGAATAACTTTGTATCTGTGAATCCCCTATACTTGGTGATCTTCTTCTTTTATTCCATTCTTCTATTATTACATTTGGAACATCACATCATGTGTTTTACAGGACTGGTTAAAATCTTTATTATTATTATTCATTGGAACATCCACGTCATGTGTTTTACAGGACTGGTTAAAATCTTTATTATTCTCATTGGAACATCACATGCGTGTGTTTTACACCACCGACCGTTAAAATCTTTATCATTCTGTTTGGAATATCCTATATGTGTGTTTTACAAGGATCCGGTTCCATCTTTATTATTTTGTTGGAACATCCCGCTTTCGGTGTGAATTTCACGACACCGGTTACGTTATTATTATTATTACATTGGAATAACACATACATCTGAAGTACCACATGCATGGTGATTTCTTTTGTTATTCCATTCTTTATTATACCCGGTTGGTTAAAACTTTGACTTCTATACTCCATGAAATTAGTAGAATATCCTTGATATTTGCGTTTCATCCAAAGATATCTTTCATGGAAATATTCTTACGATCATTCTTGAATTTTACTCTACAAAGCGAAGATCATGTTGGCAGATTTGGATGTTATTAGTTCTGAATAACTTAATTCTTGAACTTGTTTTATTGAATTCTTATATCATTGTCATCATCCTCATGTTTATATTTTTTTAAAGTCATACGTGGCTCAGTAGAGAGCATGGATGGACTTGGTATGATTATGACCGAGGATTATTGATTGTAATCATGACCGTAATGTTACAAATGATGTGGTAAAAGTCCTCAAAGTGGTAGTAGTGCATTGATGGACGATTGTTGGCATGATCATGACCATTAATGAATACACAACTATTCTTGGCCCGTAGTGCGGGAATAATTGTGGTGGTCGGATACTAAAGAATATCCTTAGTCAGAAGTAGTGCGAGGGTGATTCGATGATGTGGATTATTTATTAAAGTCGAGTCTCTCATTTATATAAAGTTGATGAAAACCTTTTAAATCATAAAAGATAGTAGATTTTATTTTCTACTTGACTCTTTTAATGGATTGCTTGTTCACGCAGATTAAACTTGATGTTTATTATATTTTATCAGTTTAACAATGTTGAAGGCTATTGATAATTTATTCTGCATTATCTTAGTCATAATATTTCTTACTGGGCTAGTTGAGCTCACCCTTTCTTTCACTATTCTCTTCAGGAAATGAGAACATAGCTGGGACGAGTCGGGGAACGGAGTAATGGTCCAGAGGATAGCATTAGTAGTCCTCACTATTCTGTGAAATAGTGTGATAATAATTGTAATGAGGACTCCTTTTGAGTTTGTATAATATCTAGTAGACAATATTTGTATTCAAACTCACAGTTTATGTCGTATTATACACGACAGTTATATTAGTAAGTTGTATTTAAATTCTGTACCATGTATCTGACTACCCAAGATGGGTGATGTATACCTAATTTTGGGGGCGTCACAGTTGGTATCAGAGCTTAGGGATATGATCCCTGGCTAAGATGTGAGAATAGTACTAGGAGGGGAGAGACGGGGAATACCTTTGTTAGTATGACCTACCTAAGTTTATGTGCTATTTTATTGGTGGTCGAGAATATAAAGATAATTGTTACATGTCAATTAATCTTTTGTTTTGTGGCGATGTCGAAAATGACATCCGAGAATGTTGAGAATAGCAATGGAGCCAAAGCGATCGTTGATTCACTACATATCAATAATCGGGATAATGTGCATCGGGAAGGCGACGATCCTCATGCTGAAACAATAACATGACCAAATGATGAATGATCAAATGTTCAGAGGCTTTATGCAATTTATGCAACAAGAAATGAGAGCGACTCTCGCCCAAAGCGTAGGTGGAAACACGAAAACTCTCAAGCGGTCACCGCTAAAAAATTCAAGGAGCTGGGACCACCGGGAGTTTAAGGAGAGCCAAAACCACTTACGGCGGAAGCATGGATAAAGCAGATTACCAAGATATTTGATGTCTTGGGATGCTCAGGAGCAAAAGGTTCCCTTTGTCGCCTTTATGTTGCGTGAGAGGCAGATTCTTTGGTGGGAATCGGTAAAAGCGTACTCAACCTGGCCAGATCTTGAAGATATCTTGGGAGAAGTTCCAGGAGCTGTTCAACGACAAATACTTTCCTGAAAGTATTCGCCACATGAAGGAGGTGGAGTTTATCAAGTTGGAACAAAACAATATGACCGTGTCGCAATACGAGGCAAAATTTGCGGAGTTATCACGATTTGCGTCCCACTTGGTGGATAATGAAAAGAGAATGGCACGAATTTTTTTAAGAGGTTTGAAGTCGGAGATACGTCAACATCTTATTTCTCATAAACTGTGTTTGTATTCAGATGTTGTAAATAGGGCTCAGTTAGTGGAGCGCGATAACGAGTCAACGCAACTAAAAGAGAACAGCCGGCAAAATTATAATACCAGCGAGAGTAGTCATCGAAGCGGTGACAACAAGCGTGGAGGGAATCAACGGGCGGAATCGGTAACCACCGGTGGTAATCGTGGTCAAAACAATAAGAATGGACATTTCAAGAAACGAAGATTCAACAATGATGGAAAGACGTCAAGACCAAAGACCGTTGTTAAGGAAGGAGAAAGACCACTATCATATGCTTCAAATGCGAGAAGAGGGACACATCGATCGAATCGTGCATGTCATCCAAAGCATGTTATAATTGTGGAAGAGAAGGTCACTTAGCTCGATTTTGTCGCCATCAAGACAAATTCAACTAGGATGGAGGCACCAAAGGTAGTCCCGTAAAAGTCAAACCAGTAGTCTGAGGAGAGCGTTTGTTGTAACCTCCCAGAGAGCAAGGAACCCGAATGAGGTCATCACGGGTAAGCTTATCATAAACTCTAATGAAGTCTATACTTTATTTGATCGGTTGGGTTCTACCCATTCTTTTATTTCTCCTACTTGCGCTCATCGATTAAATTTGACTCAGGGAAATTAGACTTTGACTTATCTGTGGAAACTCCGTTGGGAGAAACTTTCATTACATCCATTGTTTATAAGTCTTGTTTGGTTCAAATCGGTACCCTCACATTACCGTCGATCTTGTTTCATTAAAAATACTTGCATTTGACGTGATTTTAGGGATTGATTGGTTAACTACTTATCATGCAAAATTGATTGTTTTCATAAGGTTGTTAGCTTTCATATTCCTAATCAACCTATTATGCTAATTCAAACGACCAAACCATTAAAATCAATCACGGTCATCTCAAGCCATAAAGCTATTCGTTTATTGAAAAACGGATGTCAAGCTTTCTTAGCTCATATCATGATTTAAACAAAAAACGCCGGTTTTGAGCGATATTTCTATTGTTAATAAATTTCCGACGTATTCAGAAGAACTTCTGGCCTAGCCCCGAGCGTGAAATTGAATTTTGTATCGACCTTGAACACGGTACAAAACCTATTTCCAAAGCCCCATATCGAATGGCTCTATTGAACTTCGAGGAGTTAAAGACCCAACTGCAGGAATTGTTAGACATTGGCTTTATTCGTCCTAGTACTTCTCCTTGGGGTGCTCCTGTTCTATTCGTGAAAAAGAAAGATGGGAGTATGCGACTTTGTATTGATTATCGGGAGTTGAATCATGTCACCATCAAAAATAGGTATCCATTGCCACGTATTGATGACACGCTTGACCCGATTGCAAGGAGCCAAATTCTTTTCAAAGATTGATCTTCGTTCCGGATATCACCAATTGAAGATTAGAACCGCTGACATTCCAAAGACGGCTTTCAGAACTCGGTACGGGCATTATGAATTCCTAGTCATGTCCTTTGGATTGACTAATGCTCCTGCTGCCTTCATGGATATGATGAACCGAGTATTCAAGGAATATTTAGATCACTTTGTGGTCGTCTTTATTGATGACATCCTTATTTATTCCAAAAGCCGTGAAGATCATGAGCAACACTTGAGGCTGACACTCCAAAAGCTTCGTGAATATAAGCTTTATGCCAAGTTGAAGAAATGTGAGTTCGCTTGAAGAAGTAGCATTCCTTGGGCACGTGGTATCAAGTCATGGAATATCATTGACCCAAAGAAAGATTGAAGTTATTCAAAGTCGGGAACAACCTAAATCGATGGCCAAAATCGTAGCTTTCTCGGTTTAAATTTGGTTATTATAGGAGATTCGTGGAAGGATTTTCTCGAATCGCTACTCCATCGACTCGGTGACTCGAAAAGATACAAAGTTCGGTTGGAGCGAAGAATGTGAGAAGAGTTTTCAAGAACTCAAGAGGAGACTTATTTCAAAGACTGTTACGACAATACCATCTGGCTCGGAGGATTTGTCATCTCTGGTGATGCTTCGCAAAAGGGTTGGGATGTGTTCTCATGCAACATGGAAAAGTTATAGCTTTATGCCTCGCGACAACTCAAAGAATATGAGAGGAATTATCCTACTCATGATCCGGAGTTAGCATTTATTATCTTTGCACTTAAAATTTGGAGGCATTACTTGATATGGGAGAAAGTGGAAATCTTTACGGATCATAAAAGCCTCAAATATTTCTTCACTCAAAAGGAACTCAACATGCGACAACGACGTTGGCTTGAACTATTGAAAGATTATGATCATACCATCCAATACCATCTTAGAAAAGCGAACGTGGTAGCTGACGCATTGAGTAGAAGATCATATGCAAGCACGACGAGTGCGTTATTGTCGTATAAAGGCCCATTTTGTGTGACTTGCAAAGGATGGAGATAGAGATAAAGACTCGAGGGACGCATGTGATGATAGCGAATATCTGAGTAGAACCGACTTTAATCGATAAAGTTAAAATTTGCTCAAGCTACGGAATTGGAGGTGATGCGTATGAGGAAGAAAGTGCAAGAGGGTGCTATCGGGAAGCAAGAATCGATGAAGAAGGAATACTTGAGTCAACTCCGGACTTTGTGTTCCTAACGACCACGATTTAAAGTATAATATCATGATGGGGCGCACAACACACCATTTGCAATCCATCTCGGGAGTACCAAATGTATCATGATATTAAATCATACATTTTGGTGGAGCAATATGAAGAGAGAGATAGCGTTGTTTATCTCAAGGTGTCTAACTTGTCAACGAGTTAAAGCGGAGCATCAAGTACCAAAAGGTCCATTGTAACCACTTGAAATTCCGAATGGAAGTGGGAGCACATTACCATGGATTTCGTTACGGTCTTCCTAAGGTTTCTCAAGGCATTGATGCGATTTGGGTCATTGTTGATAGATTGACCAAGTCCGCTCATTTCTACCGATACGAGAAACTTATACACTTGAACGTCTTGCTTTCGTATGTACATAAACGAGATTGTAAGGCGCATGGTATCTGCGGTATCCATAGTTTCGATCGAGACCCAAGATTCACTTCACGATTTTGGGTTAGTTTGCAAAAAGCTATGGGCACAGACTTACGATTTAGCTCGGCATATCATCCTCTCAGACGGACGGACAATCGGAGAGGACTATTCAAATTCTTGAAGATCTATTAAGACTCTCGTGTCCTTGATTTCAAGGGAGTTGGGACAAGTTCTTACCATTGGTGGAGTTTTCCTACAACAATGATTATCAAGCAAGTATTGGCATGGCTCCATTCAAAGCGTTATATGGAAGAAAGTGTCGTTTCTCCAATTATCTTTGGGATGAGGTGGGTGAAGCAACGTTATTGGGACCGGAGTTGGTACGTATGACTACGGAAAAGATTCAAACGATCCGACAACGTATAAAAACCTCACAAAATCGACAAAAGAGTTATGCTGATCTTCATCGAAACAACGTGGAATTCGATATAGGAGATCATGTGTTGTTAAGAGTTGCTCCATGGAAAGGAGTTACAAGATTTGAAAAGAAAGGAAAACTTAATCCTCGATTCATCGGTCCATTTTAATCCTCGATCTAGTAGGAGGCTGTGGCCTATAGACTCGCTTTTACCACCAAATATGTCTCGTGTTCATAACGTTTTCACATATCCATGTTACGTAAATATGTGAAAGACCCGAACCATATTATTGAGTTAGAACCGGACGAAATAGCGGAAGATTTGACGTATTAAGAGGTTCTGTTCAAATTTTGGATAAGAAGGAACATATTCTACGCTCAAGGTTATACCTCAAGTCAAAGTTTTGTGGGAGGAACCACGATGTTGAGGAAATGACTTGGGAGTTAGAAATGAAATGAAATCAAGGTATCCTTACCTCTTCGACATACCGTGAGTCGTACCCTAATTTCGAGGGCTGAAATTTCATAAGAAGGGAGGTTGTAAGACCCAAACTTTTATAAATAAAGATGAATTTTCAATAAATATTATTTTTGAATATTATGGAATAATTTGATATAATGTTATAGTTGTGGGTAATATTTATAAATTTTGCAAAGTATGCAAGTGGTTATATTATATTCGATTGGTGGGGAAATTTTCGGTTTAGCGGGGAATATTAAATACAATGGCTCAATCATTGGTGGACCCCATTAATAGAATTATTGTCGGATTGAGAAAACGACAAAAATATTTTATTGAAATAACGGCGGAAGTTTTACCGTTGATCTTGTTGAACTACTCGGTAGTAAAAAGTAAAGCGATGTCGTGTGGTTGCATAGTAGCATGCGGTATTGATTATTGATGCTTATGTGAGAAGTCACTCGGTTTGATTCCATTATTATCGATTATTAATAATATTAATTATTATAGCGATAATGACGTTTTGTTTTATTCGTATTATTAACGTAATAAAAGCGTAAACATCTTTTATATAAGCAGAATACTTTATTAAAGTTATTCTATAAATAAAATATATTATATTTTATTATGCATAGTGTTTTGCATAGTGTTTTGCATAGTGTTGCATAGTGTTTGTATAGTAAAATGTTTTTATATAAATAGAATATATTATATTTTATTTAAAAGATTTTGCTTTAAATATGGACCGTCAGATTAAAGTAAATCAATACGGACCGTTCATGGATTAATTACTATGCATTCTATTTTCCTATAAATAGAAGCTCATTCCTTCATTATTTTCTTACTTAATTCAATTGAAACTCTAGAGAGAGAAACTATAGAGAGAAAGAAGAAAAGTATTCTACTACTTCACTTTGCCAATATTGGTTCTTCTAAGGTAGGGAATATTATTTGTTGTACCCGTAAGGGGTGTTATTCTTTGTATTCATGATGAGAACTTCTTTTGTTATTCCATTCTTATTTATTACATTGGAATAACTTTTGTACGCAGAATCCCCTATACTTGGTGATCTTCTTCTTTATTCCATTCTTCTATTATTACATTGGAACATCATGCATGTGTGTTTTACACACGGACCGGTTAAAATCTTTATTATTATTATTCTGTTGGAACATCCTATCATGTGTTTTTTAGGACTGGTTCGATCTTTATTATTACTGTTGGAACATCACATGCGTGTGTTTTACACCGGACCGGTTCCGTCTTTATCATTCTGTTGGAATATCCTATCTCGTGTGTTTTTACACCGGATGCGGTTCCATCTTTATTATTTTGTTGGAACATCTGTCGATTGTGAATTTCACACGACACGGTTCCGTTATTATTATTACATTGGAATAACTTTGTCTATCATGCAAGTACCGCATGCATGGTGATTTCTTTTGTTATTCCATTCTTTATTATACCCGGTTGGTTAAAACTTTGACTTCTATACTCCATGAAATTAGTAGAATATCCTTGATATTTGCGTTTCATCCGAGATCTTTTCATGGAAATATTCTTACGATCATTCTTGAATTTTACTCTACAAAGCAAGATCATGTTGTGAGTTTGGATGTTATTAGTTCTGAATAACTTAATTCTTGAACTTGTTTTATTGAATTCTTATATCATTGTCATCATCCTCATGTTTATATTTTTTTAAAGTCATACGTGGTTTGTAGAGCATGGATGGACTTGGTATGTTTATGACTGAGGATTATTCGATTGTACTCATGACCATAATGTTACAAATGATGTGGTAAAAGTCCTCGATTGGTAGTAGTGCATTGATGGATGATTGTTGGCATGATCATAACCATTAATGAATACACAACTATTCTTGCCCGTAGTGCGAGAATAATTGTGGTCGTGATACTAAAGAATATCCTTGGTAGTAGTGCGAGGGTGATTCGATGATGTGGATTATTTATTAAAATTCGAGTCTCGGCTATAATGATGATGAAAAACCTTTTAAATCATAAAAGATAGTAGATTTTATTTTCTACTTGACTCTTTTAATGGATTGCTTGTTTCACTCTTGATTAAACTTGATGTTTATTATATTTTATCGGTTTAACAATGTTGAAGGCTATTGATAATTTATTACGCATTATCTTAGTCATAATATTTCTTCTTTGGGCTAGTTGAGCTCACCCTTTCTTTCACTATTCTCTTGTGAAATGAGAACATATTTGGGACGAGTCGGGAATGGAGTAATGGTCCGAGAGGATAGCATTAGTAGTCCTCACTATTACGTGAAATAGTGTGATAATAATTATAATGAGGACTCCTTTTGAGTTTGTATAATATCTAGTAGACAATATTTGTA
>CM035166.1:55061684-55106684 GCA_020205615.1 Panax quinquefolius | reverse complement strand
ATGCCAAAGCCCGTCGGGATTTCGCCAACAAACGGGAATTCACCTATTTGGGCCAACCCATGGAGAAAATCCTTCACATGTTAATCAATGAAGGAAGGATCAATTCCCTTCTACCTCCAATCAACCCCCGTTCGGGACGATACTACTCTGATGGAGTATATCAATACCACTCCCAGTCTCGCGGTCACAGCACAGAAGAATGCTGGGCACTCCGCCACCTTATTCAAAATCTAATCGACAGTAGTGTACTGCGTTTGGTAGATAACGACATTTTGTTACGTGCAAGTGAGAATGCAGGCCCTACTAAGTGGAAAAGTGTGGTAGCAGTTATATCTACTGAAGTTGAAGGGATTAATACTGTTCTCACAACACCGATAATTCAGCTCAAAGGAGGAAACAATCCTTTGAAAGTGGCCGCTCCTGAGCCAATCAACTTGCAATGCAGAGCACAATATCCTATTGTTAGCTTGCACAAGGTTCCGTGGAATTATGGAGAAGGTGAAGGATCCACCTCACATACCACTGCTGCAGTGTCGAAGGAAAATCCACTGTATCTTCTCCATCGGGTGATGAACCCCACCACCAAATCAAAGGGGAAAATACCCATGGAGAAGATTGAAAAATTCCTCCGCGCTGTGGGTCATAACGAAGCCTCGGTGGTTTTAAGCTTGAAGGAAGCTCCACCACAAATATCAATTTTGGACTTGGTCCTAACTTCCGAGAATCACCGGAAGGTCTTGTTAAAGGTTTTGGAAGAAGCCTATCTTCCGACATCATTGGATACAGAAAAATTTCAACACATGGTTGATCACATTTTCAACAACAATGTGATATCCTTCACTGATGATGACATACCATCCGAAGGGACCGGTCATTGCAAGCCGTTACACATTGCGGTCTTGTCTTCCGGATACATGGTAGCAGGGGTTTTAATAGATGGAGGTTCCTCTCTGAATATCTGCCCATATGCCACTTTGGTGAAGATGAATATCAATCTCAACCGAATTCGGAGTAGCCATACTATCATCAAAGCTTTTGATGGAGCCCGTTGTAACTCGGTTGGAGTAATTGAGCTGCCAGTCAAAATTGGCCATCATACATTCTGCGTATCCTTCCATGTGCTCAAGATAGATTCGGGATACAACCTGCTCTTGGGACGACCATAGATCCACATGGCAGGGGCAGTCCCCTCCACCCTTCACCAACAATTGAAGTACATTATCAACAATAGCCTGGTCACGGTCAACGCTAAACCAGAGATTCCTCAGCATGGGGATATACCGTTCATCAATGCCAATGCAGACGTAGAACCAGTCAGTTTTCATGCTTTGGAAATAAGCAACACCCAATACCACGCTATTGGAGCACCACTACCCGAACCCCACATTTCTGCTGAGGTGATGTCAGCCACTCAAGAAATGATGTCGTTGGGTCATAAGCCAGGACGAGGGTTGGGTAAAGATGGCCAGGGTATCCAGTACCCCATTCGATTAACCAAGCAAGTTGGAACAGCTAGACTAGGCTATTCTGCCAGCTCTAGTCACTGGAATCCTCATAAGCATCAACAGATTTCTTCAGCTTCAATCATGTGGCGTTTTGCTTCGCCTTCAAACTCCGAGTCCGCACAACCTCCAGTAAAGGTGCCAGCCAATGTCATGGCCATGTTATTTCCTAAACCGAAACTGATGGAGGAAAAGAAAATCGTTATTCCCGATCCTGCAATCGAAGAAGATGAGCGGAGAATCAAGGAAAACATTGTCCGAATAATGTAGGGAATGCGCATCATCATCCATGATGAACATACCAACAGATACACCCCAGACGATGATTGCCCTGACGTAATGGCCATCATTTGGGACAGAGAGGATGATGACAATCCCTCCATCACTGCGGTCCACCCGGACTTTACCCTTACCAATTGGGATAGCATTTTTTGCTTTGGTCGACGAGGGTAAAGCGCGTAAATTCTTTTTCGCATTGCAGTAGATACAATAATCGCTTACTTTTACGCATAAAGATTAGCAGTTTATTTTGCCAGTATATGCTAACATTGTGTATGATCAACGCATTTCATATATACTAAGTGAAAGCATATTTTGTTTCAGGACTCTAAATTTAGATGTGCCTGTATTTGTGGATACGATGCCTCTCCTACGCAAGGATTGTACCTTTTATGTAGAGATGAATTCAGCCTTGATGGATCTCCAGGATGACATTGAGGTGCCTCCAGAAATTCAAGAATGGGTCAAAGACAAACCCAAACCCAACCTTGATCAAACCACTTCTTTCAATCTCGGAACCTTAGAAAGCCCTAAGTTAATCCAGATTGGTTCAGACCTTACCCCAAACCAACAGAATGACATGGTTACGCTATTAACCCAATTCCAAGATGTGTTTGCATGGTCTCATGAAGACATGGTGGGTTTATCCACTAACATTGTCCTTCATCGCCTTCCCATTAAAGAGGGATTTAAGCCAATCAAGCAAAAGCTCAGGCGATTGAAACCTGAGTCGAGTTTAAAGGTGAAAGAAGAAATTGTGAAACAATTTCAAGCCGGCATCATCATGGTGTCTACATATCCTGAGTGGATATCCAACATTGTACCCGTGCCTAAACCTGGAGGGAAGGTGTGAGTTTGCGTGGATTACCGGGACTTGAACAAAGCTTGCTTAAAAGACAGCTTTCCCGTGCTATTTATCCACATTCTCATTGACAATACTGCGCAATACGACATGTACTCCTTTGCTGATTGCTTTGTGGGGTACCGTCAGATCATGGTTGCTGAGGAAGATCGTGAGAAGACTGCTTTCATCACTCCTTGGGGAACTTTTTGCTATAGACGGTTGTCATTCGGCCTCATCAATGCTGGAGCTACCTATCAACGAGCTATGATGGCTCTTTTCCATGACTTAATGCATAAAGAGATTGAGATCTACGTGGTTGACATTATTGTCAAGTCCCGGAAGGAGGATGACCATCTAGACCATCTCAAAAAGTTGTTCAACAGGTTGCGTAAGTACAACTTGAAGTTGAATCCAGCTAAGTGCGCCTTTGGCGTCAAGTCAGGCAAGTTGCTAGGATTTCTAGTCAGCCACAAAGGGATTGAGCTGGATCCTACCAAAATCCAAGCCATCACGAAAATGCCCATTCCTCAGACAGAAAAGGAAATACGGGGATTTTTGGGAAGGATCAACTTCATCGAAGGTTATCTCCCAACTCACAAAGAACTCCGTGAGCCAATCTTCAAGTTATTAAGGAAGAACTCCTCCATGAAATGGAATGATGAGTGCCGAATGCCTTCCTTACAATCAAGAAGCGACTAGTCAAAGCTCCCTGTCTTGGTACCACCTGTGGATGATGTTCCCCTGCTCATGTACCATCCATAAGTGACAATGCCACGTATCTTTGAGACAGAGAAAGACGATAGAGGCCAAGAACGAGCTATCTATTACCTCGGCAAAAGGTTCAGCAGCAGTGAACACAAGTACACTCTGATCGAGAAGACGTGTTGTGCTTTAGCATGGGCTTCCATGAGGTTACAAAGATTACCTCCATGGTCACACAACCCATCTCATATCCCCGTGGATCCTCTCAAGACGTGTTCAACAAACCCATGTTGAAATTCGATCGTCCGGATGGCGATTGATCCTACAACAATTTGACATTGTATATGTGACTCAAAAGTCCATCAAAGGTCAAGGAATTATAGATCAACTGGTCGCCGCACCTTCAGGGGATTTCAAACCCTTGGAAACATATTTTCCCGATGAAGGAGTAATGACAGTGCAGCAACACCATCAGTACAATACACGCCAATCATGGAAGATGTATTTTGATGGAGCTATTAACATGGAAGGTTCTGGAGCTGGAGAAATTCTAGTATCTGATACGGGGGAGCAGTATCCCATTGCCGTTAAATTACAGTTTGTCAGCACCAACAATACGGCTGAGTATGAAGGCTGTCTCATGGGGTTAAAACTTGCCCGCTCAATGGGCATCAAGCTGTTAACGTCCCTGGAGATTTGAGTTGGTAATTAGACAATCCACCGTAGTCTATCAAACCAAGGAACTACATTTTTCGCTTTACCATCTGGCCAGTTTTGGAGATGGCTTTGAGTTCAAGAAATCTCCTTCCAACATATTCCTCGTAATAGGAATGATTTTCATGGACGCATTAGCAACTTTGGCCTCGATTCGCAGATATCAAACAAGGAACACTTGTCAAGCGTCACAATGTCCTCGCACAAGGCCCCGACTATGGGAATTACGTTGAGAAGTATCGGATGAGCTACCTCCCATCCAACCTCCTTGGTATCAAGATATCAAGGAATATCTGCGAGATGGATCTACACCACGAGGCGAGCCCGACCGAGAAAAGGCGGATCCATCGACTTGCTATGAAGTTCTACTTGAGTGGAGATGCGCTCTATAAAAGAGATGCGGACTAGGTCTCTTCAGGTGTCTAGACAAAGATCAAGCCCAAAGGCTTATGGATGAAATCCATGGCGAGTCTGTGGCCCCCACATGAGTGGCCCTCCTTGTCAAAAAAGTCCTCGGGATCGGGACATTCTTGGTCATCTCTCTCAAAGCTGATTGCAACGACCACGTCAGAAGATGCTATCAGTGCCAGATTCATGGGAATGCTATACACGACCCTCCACGATAGCTCCACAATATGAGTTCACCTTGGCCCTTCTCAGTGTGGGGAATGGACGTTATTGGGCCCATTGAGCCTAAAACCAGTAATGGTCACCGATTTATCTTCACCATGATCGACTACTTCACCAAGTGGGTAGAAGCAGCCTCCTTCCCTAGGGTTACTAAAGAAGTCATCATTGCTTTCATCAGAAACAATGTCGTTTGTCGATATGGACAACCAGAGGTGATTGTGTCAGACAATGCCAAAAACCTCAACAACAAAATGACGGAGGAGTTATGCGCAAAGAAATTCCACATCAAACATCTTAACTCATCATCTATCGTCCAGAAGATGAAGCGGTCTTTGTTGAAGCGGCTAACAAAAATATCAAGAAGATTATGCAAAAGATGTCAGCCAACCACAAAGATTGGCCTAACATGTTGCCTCTTACTCTGTTAGCCTACAGAACCACAATGCGTACTTCAACTGGGGCAACCCCCTACGCTTTAACCTATGGGATGGAAGCAAAGGTGCTCCTATAGAAGTTGAGATGGAATCTCTCGAGTGTTGATCGGCGCTCCATTTGGATGAAAACCAATGGGTACAAGACGAGGTATCACCAATTATCTCGATAGGCGAAAAAGTAACCGCGGCTATCTTCCATGGTCAGCTATATCATCAAAGGATCTCCAGATCCTACAACAAAAAAGTTCGGCTACGGCAATTTAAACAACATGACTTAGTTCTGAAAAAGATTCTTGACAATCAAGATCAGGCCAAAGGAAAATTCGCTCCTAACTAGGAAGGCCCGTTTATTGTCAAAGAAGTATTGAAAGGAGGCGCCTCAGACATAAGAAATGGATGGCGATGAATTTCCACAACTCATCAACTCGATAATCGTGAAACGGTATTATGTCCAAGTAACCAAAGAAACACCACGGTGCATCATCATCAGTCACCGGTCATTCCGGTTCTTTAACCCTTTACCACCTACAACTTTTCTACACTTTGCCCATCGTGGAAACATACTCTTCAAGCCGCCACCGACTTTCTCCTTTTCGCTCATACAACTTAGGTCATCCCACCGGATTGAACCTCTAGCGTTAAGTGGTTTGGCTACCATACATGGGATCAAACTTCTCGCCTGCAGATTTATCCTCAACTAGATTAAACTTTCTCCTCCCCGCACTTGACCGCACATGGGATTACGCTTTTCTTCTCGCCCGAGGGGCGAACCACGTCGACCGATCTCCTCTTCAATAGAGTATGCGTAGGCAACCATATTACATATAGCTTGGTCCGCATAAAAACAAAAACAACAAAAACATTTCTACCTTCTTATCCTTACAAAAACAAAAAACAACCAAAAACATTCCTACACCATATCAGCCATATATAGCGTTGAACCTCTTACACCAGGTTTGAATTACGCAGACCTGATCTCCTCTTCAATAGGAGTACGTAGGCAGCCATTCATGGTGTGGTCTCACCCCCTACCGAAACACAAACCATTGTCAGCGGGTATTGGGATTCTCTTTCAATCCACTACATTTCATTCGACTTCAGACAAAAGGGATGGAATTACCGAACTCCTCCCAAATAGGAGATTCTGGCGACCATCTAAGTCATGGTCATATACCGAAGAGCAATACTAAACCATAAGAGGTGGAATTAACTAGGAAGTCTCCTAAATAGAAGTACTGGCAACCATCTGTGGTGCGGTCAATCTTAGAGAGGAAAGCCACACTCCTCTCCACAATTCCATTCAGAAACAAGTCCTAAGACACCAAAGATGGTAGGGATATACATAGATCGATGATCCATTCTGAACTATCCAAAGACAGCTCAATGTCCATCCACCAAGGAAGAATTCAGAATTCATCCAGATCACAAGCCCTGAAGCAGCAGGAAAAATATCAAGTAAATAGCAAGGCATATCTAAAAGGGAAGTGATCCAAAAATGTATTTCCCTATCATATATAATGTTGTTTGATATATATACAATGTGAACTGTACATGACAAAATGGCTAAGCTAGTCTGTGCAGGTAAATACAAGCTCATCTACGAATCAAGGTACATGCGAGCTAGCAAGACCAACATGGTATCCCTCTCAGATGAAGGAGGTAAAGCTGTAGTCTCCTGGATAAGAATATCCACACGACCCAACAGATCTGTAGCCATCTGCACGATGACCATATACTCATCGATATAAGCGCTCATCTCTACGATCATACCAATGGTAAGGGACCTCGCTGCAGTACTATCTGTGACAACCACATCCCAGGCAGATATAGCACTATCCCGTTCAACTATCACTGCGTCTCTGTCTGACCTGGCCTCATCCCGCTCAACAACAGCGGCATCTCTACGAGCTAATGCCTCGTCTCTCTCTAATAAGGCGGCGTCCCTCACATCAAGAGCAGTCAACATCATAGATCGAATCTGGTCTCTTTCAAAGGTCATCGATGAAGACTCGCTTTAAAAATCTTTGTCTTAAGTCTTTGGATCACAAAAATCTTGGTACTAGGAGAATCCAGGAAGAAATGCCGGCAACCCAAAAAGTGGTATCCTCCTCGATGTAGGTATCAATGTCCTCTATAGGCTCTACATCGTCTAACTCAATCTCGAAGATCGCAAATATCGCTGCGGTAGATAAAACATCCGTCTCCATCCATGCGAGTACTCTACGGAATAACCGGACGATGGCGGTGAAAGAAGCTAGCTAGCTCACGCGATCCCAAAGAAGCGATACACGAGATCGATCCTCACCGTGAGGTATCGAAGTCGAATGACGACCGCCGCCCCTCAAAAGGATGAAAATCCTGGAACTGGTCAAACTGCGACATCACAACCAATGGATGATAAGTCGTCACACCCCTCAAGCCAGCCAAAGGGAGGAAATCCATGCCCGTAGCATGAGTAATGAAGTTGTATGGTGAGCAAAGCCCCGAGCACAATAATATGCTAAATGGATCTCGGATATCTGCCAAAAATGCGGACCAGGACTGAGCATCTACACACTCCGATGGCTGAAAGGAATACGACATAGCCACCTCATGGGAGAAACAATACCCGTGTCGCCTAAAGGTACCAACCGATCGCAAGTGTGACATAAACCACACATCTGACATATTTAGAACTCCCGAAGAAAACACACCGACGGGTAAAAATCACGGTAGTAGGACGCTGATGGCAAGGTCTCTGCCACGATCATAGGTACAATGGTACGACCCTCCCTGAGAGCTCTCACCGCAATGATAACGCCTATATCTATCTCATCCATGTACCGCGGCATGTACACGTATGACAGTACACATAGTATCAGTACATCAACTCTGACCAAACGCTAATGATCCTCTGACACGGTGAAATCCCCTGAATGTCGTGAGTAGCTATCCTCCGCATCAAATATGTCAGACAGAAAACGCTGAGAGATCACATGGCCAGATGTCAGCTCATCCTGTACCACTCTGCGCCTCAATCTTGTGAGAGTCATGAATCTCCTACTCATGTCTCCCAAAACCATGTGCACGCAAGGTCTGCTCTCAAGGGCAAAGATCGCCAAACGCATACTCCTCCATAAGTGAGAGTCAACTCATGGGTACCAAAATGGAATACCGCTTTATCAACTATCCAATGCTCTAGCATCCCATCTACAAAATCCTGAGAATCCCCGATGGGGAATTACAACATGAGTCATCCAAGGAAGTTATATTAGGTTTAATATATACGTAATGGATGGCAATCAAATTGCATAAAAAGTGCTTAAGCGTGTAAAATCGAGTTTAAAAATTTACAAACCATATACCCGGATCACCCTTTATGCATAATTATTAATTAAACGAAAAGATAAAGAATAAAATCATACCCTTAAAGATCGAGCTTCCTCAGGTACAAGTTCACCTCCAATCCTTTTCGCGTTCAACTTGAATCCACCGGGTTTGGTTCCTTCCTTAGATCAACATTAGCCACCCAAGCGTTTGGCCTCTCAGAGGTGATCCACCAAGGAAAAATAAAGAATTCAAGAAGATGGTGTATTTGGCTCAAACCCTAGTTTTCTATCTCTATATAGAAAAGGTACTCTCCAATAAATTGGAATTATGTCGTTGTTGTTAAAAGTCAACAACCCCAACACCCATAATAAGACTCCTCTTATTTATAGATGTGGGCAACCCATCTTAACAATTAAGGAATTGGGTTTTAATTAATTAAATTCCTTTAATTAATTAAGCTCCCTAATCTTATTAGGGATAATTAATTAAACTCCTTTAACTAATTTTCCTTCCTAATCCAATTAGGAATAAATGAGAGTACTTATATTAAATTAATTCCTAAACTCTTTTAGAAATTAAAATAATAATAATTATAATAATATTAATAAGACTCCTCTTATTAATTTATATTTAATATTTCTAAAATATTAAATAATAAACATTAAGCTATTTAATTTATTCTATCACCATAGATTAAATTAAATATACATAACATATTATTACGATTATGCCATTAACTTCTTAAATAATTATTCTTCCTTTTATGGTGTGACCCTTTAAGTTCTCCATATTAAACCTAGGTTGTGAATAAATCAATTAGAACAATTCTAATCTTATTTAAATAAATAAATTAAACAATTAATTTATTTAAATAAATAATATTTATTCTACAATAGGGATAAGCCTCCCTAGCGATCAACGACTTTCTAGATAATATAGATTTCAACATTAATCATTAAAGAACCTTTGAGTAAATAGTTACTGTACAATTCAATCCTTCCACCATACAATGTCCCAATTAAATATAAGACATGGAATTACTGTCAAGTCTTATTTTATTTAATTATATGTATTTCGATCCTTAAATGCACAACTCAAATAATGCAAATTAGAAACTCCTTTCTAATTTTATTACGCTTTATGCCAAGGACTCTTTGGGTTGTCATTTATCGAATCACATAGGACATTCTCTTCTTTTATTAGAAGTGGTAGATTCTTTATTGATCATACATTATCTCCATGTACAACTTATTATACCCAAGCATACCCTTTGATATACCCTAAGGGTCTTAAGGAATAAGTCAAAGTATAACTCATCATACACAAGATACTATGATGATCTCAAGTCCAAGGATCACTAGATTACTATCACTCTGAGAATTCCTATTGACAGCAAATAAAACTCCATTAGGTATTCCTTAGCGAGCCAACGTTCAAAGTTGAACTTATTCTCTAATAAGCACCTACATACTTGCTGCTTTAGTGTCTCCACACAAATGATCATGAGATCAATCATCCTCATCCAATGAGCAAGCAACGTATGTACCAATCTATCCGGATTCACTAATCCCCAATTCAGTAATTCAATGATTGGGAACTATTTTAGTTTTAAGCTTTCTAAGGATTTAGATCTCATTAGAATGATCATCATCATTATTCTAAAAGCATTGCTTAAAACTATGGGTTTATCACATATTATAAAACAGCATCATGTAGATAATTAAAAGCCTTTAATAAATTAATACCTTTTATTAATAAATGAATAAGATTGTTACAAAGTATATGCTTTATCATCAAACATGATTGGCTTGTGTGCATACTACTTTCAATCTCCCACTTGCACTAAAGCCAATCGTCATGGTATCTCATACTCTTCTTCTCTAAGTGACGATTATCCTGCTGTTGGATAAGCTTTAGTTAATAGATATGTAATTTTGTTCATGAGACTCCACTATCTCTATAGTGATTTCCCATCTTTCAATGATTCTAATAATCAAATTAAAGTGCCACAACACATGTTTAGATCCAAGATGAGACTTAGGAACTATTCCTAGTTACGTAATGAACTTTTAATCCAAACAATCAACTTGCGACTTCATTTATAGCTATATATACTTTGTCTTTATCACTAAACCAACAACTCTTTCTTTGTTTGGAACCTTTCCAATTCAACGCACCAGATTCAAGGTAACACTTTACCTTAAAGTGGATTTTTTCGTCATCTTGGTCTGCGTCTGAAAAACTTGAGTCTGTTAAGCCCTCTAGTTTTAATTTAGACCCACCATGAATATGATTACATCCTTAGTGCCGGTTAAGCACTTTAAGATGTTTTTCACTGACTCATAGTGAACTTCTCCATAATATGACTGATCAACATCAGGACTCATACATTTCATTGCATACATGATTGTCACTCATGCGACCTCTCTTTTCAGGAGTCTGTGGGGACTATTAAGAGAGATACACTCCATAGCTCATCGACATGAGACATCTCTTAGAGTTTGCCATGCTAAACAACTTTAGCATCAAATGAATATACGTTCCTTGGGTTAAGTCGAGCATCCTCTTAAATCTATCTATATAGATTTGCATCCCCAATAATGATACTCTTCCCAAATCATTCATGGAGGATTTTTTTTAGACAACTTTATCTTTACTGATTGTAGCATTGGTATGTTATTCCTCATCCGTAGTATATCAACATATAATATTAGGAATGTCACGACGCTCCCACTGACCCTTTTGTATACACTAGAAGTCTTACCTCGTCGAATGTAACTCTGGATCATCATCTTCTATGATGCGTACCTCATCATCATCATCCATGATGAATCCATACCTCCTAGGTATCTTCGGTACTATTTCAGATTTACGATTCAGTTGTGGTACAATAGGTTTATCTATAGGTTCATTCTATTTGACTTATAGTATTTTGTGGTTCTTGAACTCTTCAAGATCTATTATCCTCCCACTAGCCCTTCAATGATAAACACCTTTATCTTTAGAAGGCGTTTGTTTCGTAACAAACATCTTTTGCTAAGTAGGATTATAGAACATATACCCTAAACTTACTTGAGGATGTCCCACAAATTGTACTTGTCAAATCTTGTCCCAAGCTTATCTTTTGAAACCTTTTTCACATAAGTTGGACAACCCCTTATTTTAACATACTTAAGATTAGGAATCCTCCCTATCCATAACTTTTATGGAGTCTTGGAGCCGAATTTTGAGGTTACCTTTTCGTAGATATGCAGCCATTTCTAGGACATGATCCTAGAAGGATACTGGAATGTCGGTAAAATCATTTTTGGACCGCATCATGTCCAACAAGGTACGATTTTTCATTCAGATACATCAATCAATTATTGCGTATCAGGAGGCGTCCATTATGAGAAAACCATTTGAGATGATTTAGAAACTTATTGCACAAGTATTTATTCTTTGATCTAATCAAAGAATCTTAATACTTTGCCAATTTGTTTCATTTCTGAATTCTTTGAACCTTTCAAATAATTCACACTTGTATTTCATCAAATACATACATTCAACTCTTTGAATGATCATCTTCTTTTCTTATACTAATTTGTTCAATATGCAAAATTATTTTCATGTAAGTCAAGTATACAAAATTTATTAAGTAATATTCCGATTCTATACAAAACATTATTATTATAAATAGAACAACAATTGTTCTTAATTATAATACCAAAAATTTTATTGTCCAACAACAAAATTGAAATAATATTTCTAACAAGAACCGAAATACAATAACAACTTATTGACTTAATAGATTTTCCCATAGGCATTGCTAAACTATAAGTTTCTATGGCTAATGTAGCAACCTTTGCTTCATTTTCACACATAGGATTACTTATCTTTGTTTAGCTTTCTACTTACGCTTGGTCCCTTCATAAATCTATATTTATGATAACCAAATCTGGTATCCAATACCCAAGTAGAACCTTGACTTAAAGAAAAATTTATTTTAAATCTTGAACAAAATTTTATTTGTAAGAAACTTCATTAAGCTTTTTGGTTAGCCATCGCAAGGTGCTTCTCGCAGATTTCTTTCCAAAGTGTCCATGCTTATTGCGGTGGAAGCAAACTCCTTTGCTATCCGTGACGTTTTGTTCTTATTATCCTTTTTTTTTTTGCCTTTTCATTTACCTTCTTTGAATCGCGTTCTTCTTTCGGAAGATCCTTTGGCCCCTACCAAGAAGACTTGATCTTTCTTGGTTGGAAAGTGACTCTCAACATTTTTCAATATGTTAAGCAAATCAGTTGAGGTCGATGTCTAGCTTGTTCATATGAAAAATTCACAACAATGTGAAAGGAGTCCAGGGAATGAGTGCAAGATCAAATCTTGGCTCAACTCTCCATCCATGACAAAACTCGTTGTCCTAATTGATCAATCAAATTGATAATGTTAAGGACTTTTATCTCATCTTTGTAGTGTCTTCGGTCATTCTAGATCGGAAGAGCTCCTTAGATATCTCGATATCTATCACCCCACTTTCCTCACCATCAACTACTTGATGTGCGAGGAATATAGTAGAAGCATCCATAGTTTCATCATCGACGCCAAGCTCGTTACTCATAGATGTGAGCATGATGCATTGAGCCAATTGTTGCATCATCTTGCCACTTTCTAAAAGTAGCAATGTCTTCCTCAGAGGCATTATTCGCAACCATTGCTTGAGGATAGGCGTATTAAGGACATAAGATAGCTTTTCAAATGAGAACTATTCTCAAATTCCTTAACCAATACATTTAATTTGGCCCGTTAATTTAGCATCTAATATGTTTCAAGAATGATGATAATTTTAGACATTGTAAAATTTCAGTAAATGAATTTGTAATTAACAACATTTTAACATACATTCTTTTATTAATTACCAAAATAAATTAGGTCTTATTTTAAATTGGTATCTCCCACTATTTTCTTCAAACTATATTACCTCGCTTATATAGTTCTAAGAAAATCTCGATTAAAGATTTGCTAGTGAGAATAAGGATCCCATTTCAAATGTATATAGCCTTGTGGTGACACAACAAACTATATATAAATAAATAGGTAGACAACTTTTGTCAATTACATCAACTATGCAACTCCTTGTATTTTGCCTCTTAGATTATTTTGATCAAGTGGTGGCACATACGAACCAAAATTATCCAAGTTAAGTCCGACCTAGCACTCCATATATTCAAAAAAGAAAAATATCATCCTTGTGGTGACACAACAAAACAATATTGTTCAATTTTCTTTATAAGCATCAAATGTGATAAATTAACATCTTAAATACTTAATACTTGCCTTGTGGTGACACAACAAACTCATATTAAATATTTAATACTCTATTAATTTTATCATGCTAGAAGGCGACGTTCGATATTCCAAATATCTTTGAACGCTTAGGACTTAATATAAAAATTGAGGGGTTTGTTATTAATTTGTCTCATCTTGTTTTAGCGCATTTACATATATATATATAAAATATGGCATCATATTAATGAACATGCGAAGCATGTTTGCATAATATATAATATATATAATATAAGCATGCACATATAGAATACTATATTCTACCCGGATTGATTATGGACTTTTATTCTAGTTTGGTTCACTAGAGCCACCAAGTGAACCAAAAGGTCAAACCCTAGGGGTGCAAGAAATAATATTTAAATATAACTATTACATTTAAACCCGGGCTCCATTACAAACGGGTCTTCACGCGCTCCTTGCTCCTTGATCTCTAATTTTTCAAAAATTAATTCTAATTATTCCTATTACAAAACTATTTAAAATAAATAGAAACCTTGATCAGCAGTCAAGGGGAAGTACATAGGAGGGAGATAGAATTTACATTAAGAAAAATTAGAGAAGACGAGGTACGCAGACCCCATTTAATAAAACCCATACATTCATGCATCCTTCTAAAATAAAATCCAATCACATTGGTCAATAGTCCATAATCAATCCCATTTATTATCATACACATCACCATATGCATCAATAAATAACATTCATCTTATGAATAAAAAACATTTAATATATATATTGATATCATTTAATGGGCAAATTTAGTTAGTATAAAATCTATTTTTGAATCAAAATAAACTCCTTTATTTTAATCCAAATTTAAATCAAAATAAAAATATTTTATTTTAATTTATCCAATTTTGAATAAAATAAACTATTTTACTTTAATCAAAATCTTTAATCAAAATAAACTCCTTTATTTTAATTAATTATGGAATCCAATTCCATGTAAAAAAAAAAATATTAAAGGAAACACGGATTATCTTTCATATTCACAAATAAACTCCTTTATTTTGAATAATATGAAATCTTATTTCATATTTAAATAAACTCCTTTATTTAAGGAAACACGGATTTTCTTTTCCTATTCACAAATAAACTCTTTTATTTTGAATAATATGAAATCTTATTTCATATTTAAATAAACTCCTTTATTTAAGGAAATTAGGATTCTCTTTCTATTCACAAATAAACTCTTTTATTTTTGAATAATATGAAATCTAATTTCATATCAAAATAAACTCCTTTATTTAAGGAAAAATAGAATCCAATTTCAACTCCAATTAGTTATCATGGAATCCAATTTCAACTCTAATTAGTTAGCATGAAATTCTAATTTTAAAATTAAAATAAACTTTTATTTTAATTATAAAATTATTAAGATTAAAATAAAACTTTATATTTTAATATTAAAATAAACCTTTTATTTTAAAATTAAAATAAACTTTTATTTTATTTATATAATAATTAAGAATATATATATATATATAACTATATATATATATATATATATATATATATCTATAGATATATATATATATATTAATAGTTAACTTATTCTATTATTATATATATATATATATATATATATATATACATTCCATGCAATCCCTTTATTTTAATCATTAACATGCATGCAATCAAGCATATATTATATATTATATAAAAAGTACGCATCTACATAATCATAAATTCAATTAGAATTAATTCAATTTGAATAGCTTTTTTTTTTTTTTTTATTTAACTTGTTAACATGCTTGATTTCATTTATATCGCATCTGTTGCCTTAAAAAAAAAAAAATTTATTCTTTTTTTTTTTTATTATTATTAATAAAATTATATCTCATAACATATATCATATATATACATATCAAATTAAAATAATTAATAATTCGCGATAAAGGTTTGGGCTCGATGCCATCGTTAGGTTTGTAATATTCATGGAACGCAATCAAATTGCATAAAAAGTGCTAAGCGTGTAAAATCGAGTTTAAAAATTTACAAACCATATACCCGGATCACCCTTTATGCATAATTATTAATTAAACGAAAAGATAAAGAATAAAATCATACCCTTGAAGATCGAGCTTCCTCAGGTACAAGTTCACCTCTAATCCTTTTCGCGTTCAACTTGAATCCATCGGGTTTGGTTCCTTCCTTAGATCAACATTAGCCACCCAAGCGTTTGGCCTCTAGAGGTGATCCACCAAGGAAAAATAAAGAATTCAAGAAGATGGTGTATTTGGCTCAAACCCTAGTTTTCTATCTCTATAGAAAAGGGTACTCTCCAACAAATTGGAATTATGTCGTTGTTGTTAAAGTCAACAACCCCCAACACCCATAATAAGACTCCTCTTATTTATAGATGTGGGCAACCCATCTTAACAATTAAGGAATTGGGTTTTTAATTAATTAAATTCCTTTAATTAATTAAGCTCCCTAATCTTATTAGGGATAATTAATTAAACTCCTTTAACTAATTTTCCTTCCTAATCCAATTAGGAATAAATGAGAGTACTTATATTAAATTAATTCCTAAACTCTTTTAGAAATTAAAATAATAATAATTGTAATAATATTAATAAGACTCCTCTTATTAATTTATATTTAATATTTCTAAAATATTAAATAATAAACATTAAGCTATTTAATTTATTCTATCACCATAGATTAAATTAAATATACATAACATATTATTACGATTATGCCATTAACTTCTTAAATAATTATTCTTCCTTTTATGGTGTGACCCTTTAGGTTCTCCATATTAAACCTAGGTTATGAATAAATCAATTAGAACAATTCTAATCTTATTTAAATAAATAAATTAAACAATTAATTTATTTAAATAAATAATATTTATTCTACAATAGGGATAAGCTCTCCTAGCGATCAACGACTTTCCAGATAATATAGATTTCAACATTAATCATTAAAGAACCTTTGAGTAAATAGTTACTGTGACAATTCAATCCTTCCACCATACAATGTCCCAATTAAATATAAGACATGGAATTATTGTCAAGTCTTATTTTATTTAATTATATGTATTTCGATCCTTAAATGCACAACTCCAAATAATGCAAATTAGAAACTCCTTTCTAATTTCATTCTCATCTCGCCAAGGACTCTTTGGGTTGTCATTTATCGAATCACATAGGACATTTCTCTTCTTTTATTAGAAGTGGTAGATTCTTTATTGATCATACATTATCTCCATGTATACAACTTATTATACCCAAGCATACCCTTTGATATACCCTAAGGGTCTTAAGGAATAAGTCAAAGTATAACTCATCATACACAAGATACTATGATGATCTCAAGTCCAAGGATCACTTGTACTACTATCACTACAGAATTCCTATCGACAGCAAATAAAACTCCATTAGGTATTCCTTAGCGAGCCACGCTCAAAGTGAACTTATTCTCTAATAAGCACCTACATACTTGCTTTAGTGTCTCCACACAAATGATCATGAGATCAATCATCCTCATCCAATGAGCAAGCAACGTATGTACCAATCTATCCGGATTCACTAATCCCCAATTCAGTAATTCAATGATTGGGAACTATTTTAGTTTTAAGCTTTCTAAGGATTTAGATCTCATTAGAATGATCATCATCATTATTCTAAAAGCATTGCTTAAAACTATGGGTTTATCACATATTATAAAACAGCATCATGTAGATAATTAAAAGCCTTTAATAAATTAATACCTTTTATTAATAAATGAATAAGATTGTTACAAAGTATATGCTTTATCATCAAACATGATTGGCTTGTGTGCATACTACTTTCAGGTTACAACGTGAGTCCCCGACGGGGGTTACAACGTAGATCCCCAGTGGGGGTTACAACACGTTTATCCGTTGACAACTCTATCAATGAAGGTCAAGCAGCCTTGACATTATTTCAGCCGATGGCAGGTAAACCCATCGAAACGTTAAGAACCGTTCGGTAGTTGCGTACGTATTCATGCATCCTAAGTGGATCCCCGACGGGGGTTACAACGTGAGTCCCCGAAGGGGGTCACAACGTATATCTCCAGCGGGAGTAGCAACGCATGCTCAGCCGTTGACACACATATCAACGAAGGTCAAGCAACCTTGACATCATTTGGTACCGATAGCGTTTAAACTATCGAGCTATAGAAATGTATTCAAGGTTCTCATACCCATTTTCATATTCTCGGTGGATCCTGGCGGGGGTCACAATGCAATGCTCCGTTGATCTACACATCAGCGAATGTCAAGCAACCTTGACGATCGCCTCACAGAGTTTCAGCCGTTGATTCACACGTCAACGAATGTCAGGCATCCCTAACAGCATTTGTTGTTGGCAGTAAATCCAACAAAATCATGACATATTCTGGCGATACTAACCAGAAGAGGTCAACACTATCCAAGAGGATAGATGATGGAATATGTTATACACATCCTCAAACAGATCAAGCTTTATCCCCACAGATCTCTTACACATAAGAGATACCCCTTCAGTATCAAGTCGTTATCAAGAACACAGGAATTTGGTGATAACTCCAACACCAATATCCTAACAAATTCGGCTTGCACATCAGATCTGGTCAGTATTGCCGATCCCCAGTTGAAGCAACAGGGAACCAACAATCATCCCCAGCATGTTGGGCCACAACCCCATACACATGCATCATACATTTTCATCATGTTACTATCCATAGTACCATGTTTATCTTATTGCGTTTCAAGTGTCTAGGATTCTTTATCCTACCCATGCATCGCCATGCATGAGTATGATAAAGAGGGGCATCTGTAGACACTCGAAATTTTTTGTACTACTGTTACTAACATTACAGGAGGACAGATTCGTCTTTTAAGAGAGAACTCTGAAAGACAATCCAAATCCATACCGGACACTACCGAAAGTTCAGCATTAACCCCGGATCGCAATGGAGAATGCAGTTTCAACCTCGGATTTAACCCGAGACCTGCAGATACAATACCGAACACACACTAGAAGACCGATTAATCTGGAGATAACCCCGAGGTATCCGGTCTCGACCCCAACCATGGAATAGCCACCAACCTTGGTGATAACCCCAAGGAATGCGATTTTGGAGATGACCCGGAAATGCTTGTTTCAAATACCATCAGCTTCAATCTTGGCACTCACAACGAAATACACTGTACCAACACGGCAATCACATCGGGAAGACAAGCACACCTCAAAGATGACAATGAGGACCTTCAACAAATCACGGCAGTCAATCTCGGTCAAGTCTCGAGCAACGTCTGCTTATCAGCCCAATCCGGCAGTAACACCGATGAGGGGCAACATCGCCATCTCATCCAAAACGATGCCACGTCTCGTCTCTATGCAACAATGTCTCACAAGGCTAACCAATCCCGAGTGACTATTGTGCGGGGTAACGGATGAAAGTTGAAGCTTGAAGACCAGAGGGCATCGTCCCATCTTCAAAGACTTCGTACAAACTCTAATCCTATGCCATCGTACAACTCTCGAGAACGGCGGTCCGAAATAGGTCCTGAATACCTCCAAACGGATGCCCGGATTGCACTTCTCAAAATTCGAGTGGACATTACAGTGCCTGAGTGCACGTACTTCGAGATGACCCGACCTGACCGACCCGCCTCTGGTACACCTGCGACACCTTTTGCCTATAAATAAGAGGCTTGGGGTGCTGATTTTTAAGAGAAAAAAAGACGGGGAAACCCTGCACAATTTGCTCTGCACTCGTCATACAGTGTATTTTTCCACTTTCAAACACCTATGAGCTCATATATAGCCTCTTTTGTACCCACAAAAGCCCAGTGTCTACCCACTCTAAAGATATAGAAGCCCTTTTTATCAGTCAGCTGTAAGCCTTCTCACACACTTTAGAGTCTTTCTCTTCATCTTTGCACACACCCTTCTACTCGTTGAGAGTCGTGTTGTTTCCTTTTTCCCGGACTTCGGTCCGTGGTTTCATTCCAGTCTGTATATATATTATATATATATATATATTTATATATATATTGACTAACATTATCGAGTTATGCCTCGATTGAACCTGAACTTGATGCGGAGGCGTTTATTGTTTTAATATATATATATATATACTTATATATATTAAGCATGCTTCATCGGACTTTGTTCGATGAGCCTGATTTTGATGCAGTGCGTTTATTCACTTTTTTATATATATATATATATATATATATATATATATATATATATATCGTGTGTGTCGGACTTTGTTCGATGAGTCTAGACTTCGGTCTAGTGCGTTTATTCGCTTTTATATATATATATATACTTATATATATCAACTGTGTGTCGGACTTTGTTCGATGAGCCTAGACTTCGGTCTGGTGCGTTTACTCACTTTTATATATATATATATATATATATATATATATATATATATATATATATATATATATATACTTATATATATGAACTGTGGTCGAACTATATTCGATGAGCCTGGATTTTACATCCGGTGCGTTTATTGATTATATATATATATACATACATATATATATATATATTTTTGTCCTGCCTGGAGTTCCCTTTGTGGCAATTGATCGCTTTTACAGCTTTCTTTATATTTAGTCCTGCCTGGAGTTTACTTCGTGGTAGTTGACCGCATTTATAGCTTTATTTACATTCTGTCCCGCCTGGAGTTTCCTTCGTGGCGGTTGACCGTATTTACAACTTTATTTACATTTCGATCCCCGTGGAGGTGCTTCGTGGTTGGTGATCTGCATATATATATATATATATATATATATATATATATATATATATATATATATATATATATATATACCACTTTTATATATATACCGCTTATTGCTTTTATACAAATTGCAATATTCGTGTATGCTTCTAGGAATCATGTGATCACAAATTCATCTCATTGGATCTAGATTCGGTTCCGTGATGGACATTTTCATGTGGCGACTTGTAAATTATTCTGCGATGATGTCTGTATTTCCTCGAGATGGTTTCCATACCCACGAGGAAGTTTCAAGCATTCTTTTGGATGTATTATTTTTCATACGGATGCCTCACGCATCCGTCAAATAAAATCAATCCAACCGCCACTTAATAAAAATGGAGGTGTAAAGGTCTCAATTCCATCGAGCATCGTGGTTTAAAAACCTCTTTTTATAAAACATCATTGCCATATATTTCTAAAACCGAATTTTTACATAAATTCAAACCACGTGTATATAGGTTGAACGAGGCCTCGCACAACTTTCATATAACAACACATTGACCACACACACACACACACACACTCATATAATAGTTTCTTGAAAAGAGGCGGTCACCGTGGTAACACGGATGTCGGGGGGTGCCTAACACCTTCCCCCCGCATAACCAAGTCCCCGAACCCTAAACGAATCTCGGTTTCGCCGACCCGTATATCAGTGTCACATCACTGGGTCAATGTGCAAACCTTTTCTCGGTTGTGTTGGTACAACCATTTAAAAAACCAACTGGCGAATCTTAACAGTCTCATCGTCGACATTATACATGTCGGACCTTTTTCACTTGTTTTTTCAAACAAATCTCACCTAAAATGAGAACACCAAAGAACAAGTAACGGAAAGGGAAACCCAAAAATCCCGACATCGACAGGTACTAATTAGTCAAACACTTTGACATAAATCTCAACATGTATTTATCACACATATATATATCCATACACATTGAAACTCATAGATGGATAATCTACAATGTTCTTACTTTTGAAATCCTTAGAAACATTTTAGCAATTTTAGTCTCATATACTTATTTCATGCTTGTATACGTGAAATATTACTTAAGTTACGCATTCTAGATTAAGTCGTTCACACATACGTGTTAAGGAAATTTTAAACTAAGTTTGGTCTTCTTTATTTACTACAAATAAAATAACCTTCTATCATTTTACTTGTTTAATTAACGATTCACAATTTAATTTATTTATTCATAGACAAATAAATGATTCTTACTTTACTTGCTATCATTTAATTTCTCTTTATGTAAATTTCCTTAATTACTATTCATTAACCTTCACAATACACAATTACTTCGTTTGTCACAAATAAAATAATCATTTTATTATTTTACTTGTTTAATCAATTGTTCACTTTATTTTATTTATCCATGTCTCATTACATAATTAAAGTATTCTTACTTTACTTAGTATTATTATTTTATTTTATCTCATTTTTATCTTTAAAAAAAAAGCCTTGACCCGTTTGACCCGACCCAAACCGGACCGACTCAACTCAGAAAATGGCCTAGCGCCTAGGCGCTTAAAATAAGCCTGGGTTAAGTGCCTAGGCTCTTCCCAGTAGAAATCAAAAATATGATTTTTCAACATTTTGAGTTTTGACCCTTTTTAACTCGATCTTTCATAACCTGCTCATTTTATATCCAAATAAGTTTAAACCACTTCCATTATCTCATAAACTTACATATCTTCAATATTTAATATCTTGAATAATTTTCCAAAATATTTATTTAATCAAATTATTTATTTTTCCAAGCTAGGGTTCGCATGTTAGCTTGTCTTACCAATTATTTTGCTACGAGTTCGTTTTATGTCCGAATCCAATGATTCAACTTGGGTTATGATCATATTTCATAGATGCTTAATATAAAATTTTAGAATTATACACATATCTTACACATTTTATTCACAATTATCAAACTTTCAAGCATACTATGCTAGGTTTCATGCTCACATGCTTTTACATGATTCATTTTAACTTAGATCACATACCAAGACATATAAATCACATATTCTCCTTCCAATACTCATTCTTATACTTTTGGATCCATCATGATCACACAACACACAAACCTCCCACAATCAAGCATGCACTTCTTACTAATATTTACATATACTAACTTAGCATGACAAAAATAAAGCTAGATTATGAACTTACTTTTTGAAGGCTTTCTTCTTCTTAGCTAGGAACCTCAAGTAGCTCTCCACCTTTGCTTCTCCTTATTGAACTCCACCAAAATGTAAGCACTTTTCTAGTTTTTCTTCTTTTCTCTCTAACTCTCTCTATACTACTAATACTAATGAAATTTCAAGTAAATGAAGTAATGAACTAGGAGGGGTTATATTTATAGGCAAGGTCCATGTATAAAATATAGGAGTGATCATTCGGTTATAACCGAACCGAATAGGCTATTCAGTTATAACTGAATACCGAATTATCCATAATTTTACTATCCTAACACTAACCAAAATTTGGAACTAACCGAATTACCAAATACCGAACTACCGAATTGTACAATTCGGGTATTCGGGTAATAACCGAATCTGTGCTCTTTCTAAAATTGACAATACAACATCAGTTTAATTGTTTAAAATTACAAAGTTTAATTATTTTAAATTAAAAATACAGCAGCAATGCAGCATCACATTAAATGTCTTTAACAAAGTTTATGACTAATAAAGTAAATATAATCTAGCAACATCCAACATGCAACAACAACTAGCAGCAAATTATAGGCTTTTCAGCAACTAGCAGAGCTAGCACCCAGTGGCCAGCAATGCAAGTTGTGCAACAACAACATCAACAGCAACGAGCAACAAGCAACATGCAACACAAGCAAGCAAGAGATATCCCAAGATGGCGAATCGCATAAATGCATACAAAGCGAAACAATGGAAAATGGGGGAGGGGTTCACCTTCACTCAATAAACAACTGGCTTAGCTATTACCTATCAACTACTCAAAAAGAATAGAAACATCAAAATATCTTTCCAAAATTTATGTAACAAATGGGATTGAGACAAGATCAGTGCAATAAGAACATTGTCCACTCAGAAAAAGATAATTCCCAAAATTAGAAGATGTTGCAAAACACGAATGTAACACCATCAACATGAAAGAAAACAAAACACATAAAACAACTTTTACAAGATATTTAAGGTACCTTGCCTATGTTTTCCTCCATTACACTTTTAACTTGTGAAACTTGAGCCTTCACTTTCAATATCTTGTCAATCTCTTCTCGCATGATCAATTATATATCGTATGTGCTCTCTTTCATGATTGGTCCGCAGCTTTAAAACATGTCATATTAATTCTCCTTAGCCAAAGTCATTCATAAAATGAATAAACATCTTATAGAATATAATAATATATCCCTTCGATTTTCCTTGACTAAACATACCCGAACTCCTTATTGAGACTTTTTGCAACAATTTATGATTCGCTTGCTGCCGCATATATATCTTTTGTTGAAATCTGCTCTCACTTGTTCCAAAAATGCAATAGAAATTTGCTTCCCAATAATGTCTTTAGCGATAATACAGTAAGCTGCAAATTGCAAGAGTATCAGAATATAAAGGTTGAAACAGATTTGACAACCTTTAAGATTAGAATTTTTTTTGTTGTGACAGGTGATGGCAGAGGTCGAGATGTACCAGAGAATAAAGTTTCCAGTGTTTGTATACTTAATAAAGTTAACACACTAAAGTATGAACACAAATTAGTGCACCGTACGAGTCTACTAGTCATATTTATTAACTTAAATTCTAGGACACGAAGACACAATTGAGTTGTCAACCTTTCCAACCTTACATTTATCCTTCTCTTTGTTCTTTTCTGATAGTGCTGACATTTATCCTTCTCTTTGTTCTTTCATCATGGCCATTGCCCTAGTAGATAGTGGTGCTGACATGAATTGTATCCAGGAAGGGCTAATCCCTACTAAATACTTCCAGAAAACCACTCAATCCTTAACTAGTGCAAGTGGAAACACCATGAATATTAAATACAAGATACCTGAAGCCTTAATCTGTAATCAAGGTCTTTGTTTACCGACTTCTTTTGTCCTTATCCGTAATATGAATCAAAGTATCATATTAGGCACCCCTTTCTTATGCCTTTTAATGCCTATTTCCAAAATTGATACTTTAGGAATTCATACCACACTCAACAACAGACATATTGTTTTTGAATTCATAACAGAACCGTATACAAAAGAGTTAAATCAAGTTAAACACATGATTTATTCTAAAGAAAAACAAATTAATTTTATTCAAAAAGAAATAAAATTTCTTACTACAGAACAAAGAATTTTACAACCTTCTTTACAGGACAAGATAAAATTGATCTATAAGACTCTCCAAGCTTAAATCTGTAGTGATGTTCTAAATGCTTTCTGGAACAGGAAGAAGCATATTATTTCCCTTCCTTATGTCCCTGATTACAATGAGAAAAATATTCCTACTAAGTCTCGACCTAGCCAAATGAAAAAGGAATATTTACTTCTTTGTAAAACTGAAATTGAATCTCTTAAACAGAAAAAATTGATAAAACCTAGTACTTCTCCTTGGAGTTGTACATCTTTTTATGTCAATAAAAATTCAGAAATTGAACGAGGAACTCCCAGACTCGTTATTAATTATAAACCGCTTAATGAAGCTCTTCAATGGATTCGATATCCGATCCCGAATAAAAAGGACCTTCTTGACAGACTTCATGATGCCACTATTTTCTCTAAATTTGACATGAAATCAGGATTTTGGCAGATACAAATTAGAGAACAGGATACTTATAAAACTGCTTTTACAGTACCCTTTGGTCACTATGAATGGAATGTTCTTCCATTTGGTGTCAAAAATGGACCTTCTGAATTCCAACATATCATGAATGATATTTTTAATCCCTTTACTGAATTTATTATCTGTTATATTGATGATGTCTTAATTTTCTCTTCATCCATAGACCAGCATATTAAACATTTAAATATTTTCAAAAATGTTATTATAAAAAATGGTTTGGTAGTTTCGGCTCCTAAAATGAAACTTTTCCAAACTAAAATCAGATTCCTTGGACATAATATTTTCAATGGAACTATAATTCCAATTGACAGATGTATCGAATTTGCGTCCAAATTTCCAAACGAAATTAAAGGTATTAACCAACTGCAAAGATTTTTGGGAAGTCTTAATTATATTCGAGATTTTTACCCGAATCTTTCCCATGATACTGCTATTCTGTATACTCGATTACGAAAAAATCCTTTACCTTGGACTAATGAACACACTGAAGCAGTAATAAAAATCAAAACCAGGGTTAAACAGATACCTTGTCTTTCTCTACCAAATCCTGACTGGAAAAAGATTGTTCAAACTGATGCTTCTGACACAGGATATGGTGGGATTCTAAAACAATTTAATCCTAACAGTAAAAAAGAAGATCTAATCCGTTTTACTTCAGGAACTTGGAAAGGACCCTCTTTAAATTATCCTACTATAAAGAAGGAATGCCTTTCAATTGTTAAATGTGTTTAAAATTTCGGGATGATCTTTTGAATCAAAGACTTTTTAATCCGAGTTGATTGCTCAAATTTGCAAAACAAATATTTAAAAAGATGTTCGAATTTAGCATCTAAGCAGATATTTGCAACTGGCGAGCACTTTATCCAGTATTTGACTTTGATATTGAGTATATCAAAGAAAAATGTAATTCCTTACCGATTTTCTAACCCGAGAATATTTGTAGAATGACGATGAGAAGCCGTGGCCATGATCAATGAGGCCGAGGAGAGCTAATTTGTACTATACAGAATTTACGTCCTTAAATACTCAATCCAGTATTTCTTCGGCTTCTTCTAGCCAACCAACAGTAAAGGATGTTCTCCTATTACCCAAACAGTATATTCCCAATACAAATGCGGAAGAAACAGTATTGTTCATTGAACAGAATGATGAAAAATGGATGAAAGATCCATGGGAGATAAAGAGACGTTATTTAACGACTCAACAGTCTCCTTCCCGTTTTAACCAGTATCGCTATGTTTATGAACAAATCATTCTTGAAACAAACATCCATGGACATTAAGCACGCGCCTATGATCCATCAAAATCACTAGTCAATACAATACTGAAGAAACAACCATCAAGAGCATCATGCCTCTTGCTAATTGGGGTATTAATCCCCATACTACCAGAACTGTTGAATCCAGTCACACAGCAGAAACCAGATACAGCTACTGGGATTATATTGATTCCTTCACACAAGTATTTTATTATCAGAATCCAATTCATAATCATAGTTGGTTCATCCGTATCTGTCCTGATGTTATGAAAAACGAAATTCCTAACTGGTTTTTCGTTTGGTGGGATAAATTTGGAATCACTCTTGAAACCCTACCTAATCCCGTTCAAACAGCATTCAAAGAATGGCAAGTAGCCTATGCCCATATACCAGTAAACAAAGATTTGTCAATGCTCAAATTACTGGCCCATTTCATTATTCGTTTCAAGATATTCTTGGATATGGAAATGGGATTTCAATGTGATTATCGAATAAAATTCCCGCCTCAAAAGGGTATTTTTACCAAATGGTGGGATAAAGGACTTAATCCCACTTTACCGTAACTTCTCAAATCCATAAAAGATCATACTCAAAGCTTGTTTAGATGTTATACCTCAAAGCCTTCCGAAGATCAACACCATCAATCCTTTTGTCAAAATCCAAGCGGACTTAAAGCGAAGTTTCCAAATCTAATCGGCCCGAACTCATAGTCAAGACTATGGATTATATGAAAACACAATTCCTACAGTCCCTAGTTCAAGATGATGTTTCTATGAAAACAGTTAGCGATGATGAATCTGAACAGGATGACAATCAATTCAACGTCCTAGCCGGAGAAAGTCAAGAACCGGAGCCTACCATGGGAGACTTTTGGGATTCTCTCACTTCAATGATTTCTGAGAAAATGGCACAGGATAAAAAGGGAAAAGGAAAGTCGTAAAGTCATTCCACTACAGCATCAATAATCAGAAGAAAACAAGCACAGTGTTTTCACCAGCAATAATGCATATCCAGCAATTATGCACCTCTCTATTATCCTCTCTATTATCAGAAGCAGACAACCACCTGTCTACTACAGTATTCCCACTTAGCCGACAGCTTGTCTATTATCCTCCACTTCCTACGGCTAAGAGTTAAAGAAGTAAAGATAAGGATTACTGTTCGACTCCACTACCAAGGACACGCCAGATCCTTTCTTATCTTCTTTTTTGTATAAATAAGGGAGACCTCACCCTTGTTGAGGCAGAACTCTTTTTAGAAATTTCCTTTATATTCTCTTTACCTCTCTTTGTAAAATACTTGATAAATATATAAGTTTGAAGTTTGAAGATATCTAAGGCTCCCTTGTAAGTTTTTAATTATTGCTTCTGCTAATTATTATGTTTCCTTACTTGAGCTTTTAGATTATCATACTGAAAACAGTAATCGGTATAAAACAGCATATCAATCTGCAACAGATAATTATAATCGTTCTTACTTTTTAGAACAGTTTAATAAATCTGAACATTATATTGTCTTAACAAAAACTGCCATACAGAAAGAAACCTGTCGGCTCATAATTTTGGGTAGAACCCCTAAAACAGTAACTTCATGAGATCATATATGTGATAATTTATCTGTAAAGATAATTTTTAATATGCCTTTAAACATTCATGCCATCTTACTAGATGAGTTAGATTGATATCTAATTAAGTGGAACGTCACCCAAGTCGTGTTTTAGGACTTTGCCTTTAGCCGTGTTGTGGCGTTTGTGGCTTTTATCCTCTGTAAATCATTGACAGACGTGCTTGGTTAATATCTTTCTCCGATCCTCCCCTCCTTTGGTGCTGATCTTGAATATAATTAAGACTTCCCAAAAATCTTTGCAGTTGGTTAATACCTTTAATTTCGTTTGGAAATTTGGACGCAAATTCGATACATCTGTCAATTGGAATTATAGTTCCATTGAAAATATTATGTCCAGGAATCGATTTTAGTTTGGAAAAGTTTCATTTAGGATTAGAAACTACCAAACCATTTTTTATAATAACATTTTTGAAAATATTTAAATGTTTAATATCTTTGGTACATGGATGAAGAGAAAATTAAGACATCATCAATATAACAGATAATAAATTCAGTAAAGGGATTAAAAATATCATTCATGATATGTATGAATTCAGAAGGTCCATTTTTGACACCAAATGGAAGAACATTCCATTCATAGTGACCAAAGGGTACTGTAAAAGCAGTTTTATAAGTATCCTGTTCTCTAATTTGTATCTGCCAAAATCCTGATTTCATGTCAAAATTTAGAGAAAATAGTGGCATCATGAAGTCTGTCAAGAAGGTCCTTTTATTCGGGATCGGATATCGAATCCATTGAAGAGCTTCATTAAGCGGTTTATAATTAATAACGAGTCCAGGAGTTTCTCGTTCAATTTTCGAATTTTTATTGACATAAAAGATGTACAACTCAGGGAGAAGTACTAGGTTTTATCAATTTTTTTCGCATTTAAGAGATTCAATTTCGCTTTTACAAAGAAGTAAATATTCCTTTTTCATTTGGCTAGGTCGAGACTTAGTAGGAATATTTTTCTCATTATAATCGGGGACATAAGGAAGGAAATAATATGCTTCTTCCTGCTCCCAAAGCATTTAGAACATCACTCTGATTTGACTTGGAGAGTCTTATAGATCAATTTTATCTTGTCTGTAAAGAAGGTTGTAAAATTCTTTGTTTCGTAGTAAGAAATTTTATTTCTTTTTGAATAAAATTAATTTGTTTTTCTTTAGAATAAATCATGTGTTTAACTTGATTTAACTCTTTTTGTATATCTGATTCATTATGAATTCAAAAACAATATGTGCATTGTTGAGTGTGGTATGAATTCCTAAAGTATCAATTTTGGAAATAGGCATTAAAAGGCATAAGAAAGGGGTGCCTAATATGATACTTTGATTCATATTACGTGATAAGGACAAAAGAAGTTTCGGTAAACAAAGACCTTGATTATGATTAAGGCTTCAGGTATCTTGTATTTAATATTCATGGTGTTTCCACTTGCACTAGTTAAGGATTGAGTGGTTTTCTGGAAGTATTTAGTAGGGATTAGCCCTTCCTGGATACAATTTATGTCAGCACCACTATCTACTAGGGCAATGGCATCTTTGATAATAAAATCCGGTTTAATAACAAAAGTAATTCTGATATACCATTTCTGAAAGACTACTTGGTTCATAAGCATTAGATATTGTTCAGAAGATTCTATTTTATCAAAAGATTCAGTCTTAGAGGATTCTGTATTATTATCCTGTTTATGAATTAATTGGTCTTTAATATTTTTCAAGTCTTGAAAAATAATAACATTAATATTCTGTAATTGCTTTATTTCAGATTTCAGAATACTAATATCATTCTTAAGATCCTGAATAGTAGTAGGCTTTTCAGTAGTAGAAACATTTTGAACACATTTCATGACTTCTCTCATGCTATAGTGTTCTGTGGGAAGAATTTCTTCTGTTTTTTGACTTTTATAACAAGTTTCTAAAAACTTTAATTTAATTTCTGGATCTTTGATCTGTTCTGCTAAGTCAAGAATGGACTTTTGGTTTTCTGTTAGGACATTAATACTGGGTCCTCCGATATCTAAACCATTCATTTCAATAATGGCTTTCCAATAGTTAGCTTCAATAGTTGTATTATTTTTAATAGTACAAGCTTGACATTGATCATTAACAGACTCATTATCAGATTCAGAATAGATTTCTGCCAAGTCTTCTTCTGCACTTGATTCTGGATCACTGCTGGATAAACAATTAAGAATTTTTTGTTGAATGTCTTCATCAAGGGACATTTCATTCAGTTTTTGTTTTAATTTTGATTTGCATTTATTAGCAAAATGTCCTGGTTTACCACATTTATAACACTGGACTTTAGATTTGTCCTTTTTACTATGGTTTCTTCTTTTCTTAGTGGTTTTTTCAGGAGTTTTGTTATTAGATCTCTTAGAAGAACGTCTTCGGTAAGGTTTAGAGTGCTTCGAACTCTGGTGCTTTTTAGCCTTATTGGGATACTGTAATTTTTTATCGTAAGAGAATTGGTCACAAAATTATCCTATCTCATGTCTTTTAGTAAGATTCTGTTGTTTCATTAATTGTTGGAGTTTCATATCATTACACAACGATAATCCTTCTTCAATAATTACTGAAATAAGATGGCCATAAGAATACTGGTCGTAAGGGATACTCATGCGATCATGTTTATCTCTTAATTTTTTTACTTGACCTTTTCAAAGAAAGAAAGTAGGGAGACCATCTATAAATTTGGCCTTCCAATGCTCACTGTTAGCATCTGACCTTTGCATGACTTTCATGAGAAAGACATCCTTATACCACCTAAAATGGGTTAAGGAGGGGCAACGAAGGTTCTGTAAAAGTTCTCTACTTCTATCAGTATTCATAAGTCCTGGTCCAACAAAATGGTGGAGGACAGCTTGAACTAGAGTGTAACAAGTGTCTTCTTTTCTGGTTAGAAGTCTAGTAATAGGATCAATTTCTTCTTTGTAGGCTTGAAGAACTTTTGTTCTCTGTTTATCATTTAACATATTATCCCACCATCCTTTAAGAATGCCAGTGAAGCCATTAACTAAAAAACGGCAGATCTGGTGATCAGTATTATCATTCTGTTTACAGACAGTTGCATACATCATGATATGATGGATGGTTTCAAATATTTGATATTCTGTTTTCCCATCAATATTCCATTCATAGATGGTTTTTCCATGATAGGATTTTTGAGAATGAAGAAAGTCTTCTTCATACGTAATATCCCGAGGAATAGAGTTCAGGTAATAGTACTATCGGGTCCGAGATAAAGCCATACGATTTATGGGTTTTTCTTTGTAAGTAGTTTTATTAATATTTTGAATTTCGAAAATTATTCGGATTTCTAAAATATTAATGGGAGAAAAAGAATCAGAATCTTCTTCATTATCAGTATTAGAATTACTGGTTTGTGAAGAGGGCTGTCCAGACATCATATTGATCTGGGAAGTGGAAGTATGAGTAAGGTTTAAATCTTTCATTTTATTCAAAAGATTTTCTATGAACTCATTTTCGGTTTTAGAAGATTTCATTTTAAAATTACTAACTTCTAAGGGTGGTTTAACGGTTACAGGTTGAAGATCAAGTTTCTGGGGAGTAACTTGACAATTATCATTGATATGGTGAATTTGTTCTTCTATCCTGGTTAACTGTTTTCCTATAGTTTGAAGAAATAAATTTGTATAATTATTCTGTTTAGACAAGGGTAAAATGTCCTTTATTTTAACATCATCATGTTGACGAGGTAATTCAGTAATATCAACATAAGGATTAATAACCAAAGGTTTCAGGTTTTCATTACCTGGGCTAAGTTCAAGGGACTTAGGAGGTGGATGAATAGATTGGATAACATTACCATTAGTGGTAATCCAATCCTTTTGGATTCCTGTTAACACATTTAGTTGACTTTTATCGTAAAGGTCTGATTTAGAAGCAAAATCATAATACCATTTAACAAATGATAAAATACATTGGTTCTTGTCCAGATAAGTATAAAAATCAGATTTTATTTCTGTTAATCTATCACTGTTATGATTCTTGAAATACCAATTTCTAAAATTCTGGTATTTATCCTGCATGAATTCCTGGTTTAAATATTGGCGAATTTTACTTTTTGGGGAAAAATCCATTAACATTCAAAATTCATATCACTAGCAGTTGGACTGTAAGGTCTTCTGTTTGGAGTATTTGTTTCATATATACCATGAGGTATTTGATTTTCAGAAATATGAATTCCTCGGATTAAGTCTTCATTTTTTAACAGACTCATTGCTGAGGTTCTTAGATTCTTGAAAATAGATTCTAAGGGGTCGGATACGCATCGCCTGCAGAAGATTGTGGAGATCAATATTATAAGGAATATTATTAATAGACCGGCTTCGGGTAAAGGGTCTTTGAAATTTTAAATAAACATTTCCATTACTGGTTTGGACAACATCTTCAATAGATTGTCTAATTATAGGTCTGGTTGGAACGGCGTTATTAATTTGCCATTGCTTTGGGAAAGTTATTTCTTCCCAAGGGATCATTCTGGGAATAGCCACTTGACTACTAAAAAGATTAGTGTCAATTAGGACAGTATGTCCTTGTTGACTTTGTTTCCTGATATAGGGATTTAAAGTAGTTAATACTTTAAGATGAATACGGAATAATACTACAAGAAAAGGAGGAGATCCCGGTAGATACTCATAGCCATGAGATATAATTCTCATTTCTAAAACTTTTGACAAATTATTATCAGTTAAAGCAACGCTTAAATTCGGATAAATATTAAAATAAACTAGTCCATGAGCAAGACTAGTTTCACTAGCACCCATAAGGGAGGCTTTCCAGTTCAGACACCTACCATCTCTAAGTGTGCATTGAATACTGGTATTTTGGCCAAGTAAAGTTAAGGGTTTAAAAGCTACTTGGACAAGTCCTATATGAACATATTTATATTTTTGCAAAAAGGGATATAAATCTTCAATATGCAATAAATATAATATTTCATCATTATTCTGTAAAGGAACAGCATGTTCAAAGGTTTTAATAATCCTTCTGCTGAGAAAATCAAAGGTTCCAATTTTATAAATAGTTTCTGGTTTGATTTTAGGAAGAGTCCATTTGTCAAGGGCTTCCTTAACATCCTGATAGGCAATAAGTTCAGTTGCTTCCAAAGTAGAAGTCAAGTATTAGCATTGTTATTCTGAGATAAGTGGAAAAATCAGTCATTTTTCAAAGTGATCATATATGCATAATTTATGAGTAACATATTTAATAATATGACAATAAACTCATCATGGCCCGAACTCCTTATTGAGACTTTTTGGCGGTAACAGATTCCGCTTTGTCACGCATATATCTTTTGTTGAAATCTGCTCTCACTTGTTCCAAAATGCAATAGAAATTTGCTTCCCAATAATGTCTTTAGCTTAATAATACAAAGAAGTCGCAAATTGCAAGAGTATCGTAATATAAAGGTTGAAATGCATTTGACAACCTTTAAGATTAGAATTTTTTTGTTGTGACAGGTGATGGCAGAGGTCGAGATGTACCAGAGAATAAAGTTTCCAGGGTTTGTATACTTAATAAAGTTAACACACTAAAGTATGAACACAAATTAGTGCACCGTACGAGTCTACTAGTCATATTTATTAACTTAAATTCTAGGACACGAAGACACAATTGAGTTGTCAACCTTTCCAACCTTACATTTATCCTTCTCTTTGTTCTTTTCTGATTAGTCAAACATGTGTCAAAAAGAATGGTGATACCTATGTACATGCAACTCAAAAACTCAGCTTAAAACAGATGAACATATACTTGTTACAAAAATTTAACCCATGCCCAATAATTACGTAACATTTAATAATCAAACTCAGATACCAACAAAAGTAGTTGTACTATCAAAACAGACAATTATTTCCATAAGTATTCAAGACAGAAAAATAGAAGGAAATAAATAAAAATCCCTTCGATGCACAAAAAGAATTGAATTAATACTTGAGGTATTGACAGACATATTCACTAACTTCCTGTTTAAGAAAACATGTACCGAAAAATAATATAGACCATGACAAAGTTAAGGCACCATGCGAACCAACCACAAGCGATTTTAACATTACCAGGAGTCAGAGACGCAAGCTCTGTTGACTCATTACACTGGAGTCTAAAACAGTCATTCAAAAATCAAAGCCAATCGATTTGTTCCCCGGTTTATCCTCAAAGATGGAAACTTTAACATAAAAATTATGAAATCATACCAGTATACTAGATTCAAACTAAAAAAAATGGACAAATACACCAATCTGATTATTAGACAAATTACCAATTTAGATAGATAGTCGTAAAAGAGTCGGAGATTGAGACGGGGAGAGGCGAGCTGCCAAACCGGCGAGAGACAGCACTGACAATGAGGCCAGGAGAGTCGAGAGAGACAAGACTAGAGGATTAGGGGTTTGGGGTTTGGGATTTGCGATCTGGGCTAGGGCTAGGAGTAAACTATGGTCTGTGACTGTGAATACATAATAGTGAATAGTGATAGTGTGACGACCCCAAAATAGGTCCATTCAACCCAACCTATTCTGAGTCGCCAAATACATGGTACAAAAATAAATACAACTTCAGTAATACAATTGTCGTGCAAAATACGACAACAAATATACTGTGAGTTTGAATACAACTATTGTCTAATAAACAGATAAAAACTCAAAAGGGTTCCTCATTACAATTATTGATACGCTTATTTCACGTAATAGTGAGGACTACTAATGCAACCATCTAGACCAAATTAATCCATTCCCGATTAGTCCAAATTTATATTCTCATTTCCTCAAGAGAATTGATTGAAAGAAAGGGTGAGCTCAACTAGCCCAAAGAAGAAAATATTATGACTAAGATAATATACAATAAATTATTATTAGTCTTCAACAGGAAAAATCGATAAAATATAATGTATAAACAAGTTTTAGATCAACAATCTGCAGCAGAATAAGCAATCCATTAGAAGAGTCAAGCAGTAGAAAGAATTCTACTATCTTCTAAGATTTAAAAGTCCATCATCAATATTTTATCCTCTGTAACATCAATCAATACACATCTTTAATCAAATATTCATCTTTGCAATGCGGGCCAAAGATATTCATTTGTATCACTAGTTGGGTCATGTTCATCTCAACACCGTACATCTTTACACTACTTAGGGTTTTGTGAAAATCAAAGTAGCAATCAAATTGCAAAATATAAGCGAGCGAGATAAAATCGATTTTAAATTTTTCACAAACCAATTACCCGGATCATCCTTTATGCATATTATTAATTAAACGAAGAATAAGAAATTATGAAATCATACCCTTGTAGAAACGAGCTTCCTCGTGCACGAAGTTCACCTCCTACTTCTCATGATCTCCTTGAATCTCCGGGTAGATTCCTTCCTTTGATCAATGTAAGCCACCCAAGTGTGTGGCCTCTATAGTGATCCACCAAGAAGAAGAGGAATTTTCAAGAAGAAGGGATATTGGCTCAAACCCTAGTTTTTCCCTATCTAATAAGAAAAAGGGTGTACTCTCCAAATCTAGGAATTACGTTATATTAGATATCTAATATAAGACTCCTCTTATAAAGATATCATGTAACCCTATTTTAATTAAAATAAGGTATTATTTATTTAATTAAACTCTTTTAATTAAATGGGCTCCCCTAATCCTATTAGGGATAATTAATTAAACTCCTTTAACTAATTTTCTTTCCTAATCCAATTAGGAATAAATGAGAGTACTAATATTAAATTAATTCCTAAACCTTTTAGAAATTAAAATAATAATAATTATAATAATATTAATAAGACTCCTCTTATTAATTTATATTTAATATTTCTAAAATATTAAATAATAATATTAAGCTATTTAATTTATTCTATCACCATAGATTAAATTAAATATACTTAACATATTATTACAATTATGCCATTAACTTCTTAAATAATTATTCTTCTTTTTTATGGTGTGACCCTTTAGGTTCTCCATATTAAACTAGGTTGTGAATAAATCAATTAGAACAATTCTAATCTCATTTAAATAAATAAATTAAACAAATAATTTATTTAAATAAATAATATTTATTCTACAATAGGGATAAGCCTCCCTAGCGATCAACGACTTTCCGGATAATATAGATTTCAACATTAATCATAAAAAGAACCTTTGAGTAAATAGTTACCGCACAATTCAATCCTTCCACCATACTATGTCCCAATTAAATATAAGACATGGAATTACCATCAAGTCTTATTTTATTTAATTATATGTATTTCGATTCCTAAATGAACAACTCCTAATGAATGCAAATTAGAAACTACTTTCTAATTTCATTCCACCTCGCCAAGGATTCCCGGGTTGTCATTTATCGAATCACATAGGACATTTCTCCTTTTACTAGAAGTGGTAGATTCTTTATTGATCATTCATTATCTTCATATATAACTTATTACACCCAAGCATACCCTTTGATATACTCTAAGAGTCTTAAGGAATAAGTCAAAGTGTAATTCATTATATATAAGATACTATGATGATCTCAAGTCTAAGGATCATTTGTACTACTATCACTACAGAATTCCTATCGATGTAAGTAAAACTCCATTAGGTATTCCTTAGCGAGTCACGTTCGGTGAACTTATTCTCTAATAAGCACCTACATACTTGCTTTAGTGTCTCCACACAAATGATCATGAGATCAATCATCCTCATCCAATGAGAAAGCAACAACGTATGTACCAATCTATCCGGATTCACTAATCCCCAATTTAGTAATCCAATGATTGGGAACTATTTTAGTTTTAAGCTTTCTAAGAATTTAGATCTCATTAGAATGATCATCATCATTATTCTAAAAGCGTTGCTTAAAACTATGGGTTTATCACATATTATTAAAACAAACACCATGTAGATAATAAATGCCTTTAATAAATAATTCTTTTATTAATAAATAAATAAGATTGATTACACAAGATATGCTTTATCATCATACATGATTGGCTTTGTATGCATAATACTTTCAATCTCCCACTTGCACTAAAGCCAATCGCCGTGGTATCTCATACCCATCTTCTCTAAGTGACGATCAAACCGCTTTGTTGTGTTAACGCTTTAGTAAATGGATCTCGCAATATTGTCTTGAGAGTCCACACGCCCGTGGTGACGTCTCCTCTTTCAATGATCTCTCGATCAAATGAAATCGCCGCAACACGTGTTTGGATTTACGATGAGACACGGGTTCCTTAGCTTGCAATGCAAATACTCCAAAGTGTTGTCACGTAATAAAGGCACTTTGGTCCTTTAATGCTAGGAACCACACCAAAGTTCGGTAATGAACTTCTTCATCCAAACGACTTCCTTTGCAGCCTTCACTTGCGCCTATGTACTACGCGCTCATCCTTTGAATCAAAGAATCGTTTTTGCTTGGAACTTTTCCAACTCATCGCGCCACCGCTTAAGGTAAACACATACCTCAAACGGATTTTCATGTCATCTTGGTCTGTTTGAAAACTTGAGTCGTGAAGCCCTCTAGTTTTAATTCGGACCCAGTAGACAAGAAATACATCCTTAGTTCTTCTTAAGTACTTTAGGATATTTTTTCACCGCTTCCGGTGTTCTTTTCTCCGGATTCGATCGACATCTCGCTTGTTACACTAAGTGCATGAGCGACATCTGGTCTAGTACATATCATACCGTACATGATAGATCCTATTCTTTCAAGCATAAGGAATCTTACTCATCTGGTTTTCTCCTCAGTGTCTTTGGGGCTTGTTTCTTGAGAGATGTATTCCATGGCTCATCGGCATGAGACCTCTTTTGGAATCTTCCATGCTAAACCTTTTAGCATCATGTCAATGTATCGTTCCTTGGGATAAGCCAAGCATCCTATTAGATCTATCTCTATAGATCTTTATCCCCAAAATATAGGATGCTTCTCCCAAGTCCTTCATGGAGAAGTGTTTAGATAACCGTGATTTTAATTGTTTGCAAAGATAGGAATATCATTCCCTATCGTAATATATCATCAACATATAATACAAGGAATGAAACAAGCGCTCCCACTAACCTTCTTGTACACACATGGTTCATCCTCATTTTGATAAAATCAAACTTTTTGATTGTCTCATCAAAACGGATGTTCCACCTACGAGAAGCTTGCTTTAATCCATAAATGGATCGTCAGAAGCTTATGAGACTTGATTTGTTCCAACCTTTGAAACAAATCCCTCCGGTTGTGTCATATACACATCCTCCTCAAGTTTCCCATTGAGGAAGGCCGTTTTCACGTCCATCCGCCAGATTTTCGTAGTCATGGTAAGTCGTAATCGCAAGCAAATCCGAATGGACTTGAGCATTATCTCTTTGGTGAGAAGGTTTCGTCATAGTCAACTCCTTGTCTTTGTTTGAAACCTTTTTGCAACCATCGGGCCTTATAGGTCTCTACCTTGCCGTCTGCTCCGGTCTTTCTTTTAAAGACCCATTTACACCCAATAAAGCTTAATGCCTTCGTGTGGTGAGACCAAAGTCCATACTTGGTTCTCATACATGGAGTCCATCTCGGATTTCATGGCTTCTTGCCACTTCTCCGAGTCTTTACTACTCATAGCTTTGTTCGTAATTCAATGGATCATCATCATCTATGATCGTACCTCATTGTCATCTTCTATGACAAGTCCATACTGTCTGGTATCTTTGGTACTCTTCCGATTTACTGAATAGGGTGTGGTATGTATGAATCTCTACTTGGTTAGGTACCTCACTTTGATCCGTAGTATTTTGTGGTTCTTGAACTTCTTCAAGATATATCTTACTCCCATCGACCCCTTCAAGGATAAACTCCTTTTCCAAGAAGGCGGCATGTTTCGCAACAAACACCTTTTGATCGGTTGGATGATAGAAATAATACCTCGATGTTTCTTTAGGGTATCCCACAAATCTACATTTGTCGGATCTAGTCTGCATGGTTTTATCGTTTTCAAACTTTTTGACATAATTTGGACAACCCCAAGTCTTAACATGCTTAAGATTTGGTTTCTCTCCCATCCATAACTCATATGGGGTCTTGGGGACGGATTTTGTAGGTACCTTGTTAAGTAGGTATGCAAACCGATTCTAGGGCATATCCCCGTAAGGAAACTGGAAGGTCAGTAAAAGCTCATCATAGATCGAACCATGTCCAACAATGTTCGATTTCTCCTTTCGAGATACACCATTCATCTGTGGCGCCCCCGGTGGAGTCCATTGTGAGATTATACCATTTTCTTTGAGACAATCGAGAAACTCACCACTTAAGTATTCTCCTCCTCGATCGGATCGAAGAATCTTAATACTCTTACCGGTTTGCTTCTCAACTTCACTTCGAACTCTTTGAACTTTTCAAATGATTCAGATTTGTATTTCATTAAATACACATATCCAAATCTTGAGTGGTCGTCAAAGAATGTAATAAAATAAGAATACCCTCCCTAAATGCGGTCGTTGTCATAGGTCCACATACATCATGTGTGTACCAACGCTAACAACTCAGAACTCTTTCTCCTTTTCCACTAAAAGGAGATTTAGTCATTTTACCCATGAGACAAGATTCACAGGTTGGATATGATTCATAATCGATAGCTCTAGAGCCCATCTTTATGCAACTTGGATAATCTTGTTTCATTAATACGACCAAGTCTACAATTGCCACATGAAGGTATAATTAACATCATCTCTTTTCCTTTTATTAGTTTGTTCAATTTGAAATATATTTTCATGCAAGTCAAGTATATAAAGTCCATTTCGCAAATTACCAACACCATATAAAACATTATCATTATAAATGGAACAAAGCTGTTGTTCTTTATTATAATATTAAAACCATCCATATCCAATACTGAGTAGATAGAAATAATGTTTCTAATGATATTTGGAACAAAATAACAATTATTTAAATTAATGAACTTGCCCGTAGCAAGTGCTAAACAATAAGTCCCTACGCCTAATGCAAAGAACCTTTGCTCCATTTCCCACTCGTAGGACGACCTCATCCTTGCTTTCGACTTTCTACTTCTCGACCACCCCTCGTGATATTATTACATATGTGAGAACCACATCCCAGATCCAATACCCAAGTAGAAGATTGACTTTCGGAAAAATTAATTTCAATCATAAACAAACCTTGATTAGGATTCGAAGCTCTCCAAGCTTCTTCTGCTTTTGTTCTGCGAGATAATCCTTGCAGTTCCTCTTCCATGACCCGGCTTATTGCAATGGAAGCAAATTCCTTTGCTAGTTGGATCAGTTTCTTTTGATCCTTCACTTTCGCGCCTTCCCTTAGCCTTCTTGGATTTCTTTCTTTTTAGAAGATACCTTGGGCCTCTTCCTTTTCTTGGAAGAATCATCCACCAAGAAGACATGGTTCTTCTTGGATGGGAAGTGACCTTCAGCAGCTTTTTTCAACATGTTAAGTAATTCAGCAAGTCGACATCCAACTTATTCATGTGAAAATTCACAACAAATTGTGAGAAGGTGTAATGGGAGTGACTGCAAGACTAAATCTTGACTCAACTCCCCATCCACGACGAACCCAAGTCGTCCAAGACGTTCAATCAGGATTGATCATCTTTAGGACATGAGTCTCAACCAGTAGTGCCCTCGGTCATCCGAGATCGGAAGAGCTCCTTAGATATTTCATATCTAGCAAATCCTACTTTGCTCACCATACAACTCTCCAAGGTGCAATAGATAGTAGGAGCATCCATGTTTTCATGCCGACGTTTCAAGCTCGTTACTCATGGATGCGAGCATGATGCATTGAGCCACGATGCATCATCTTGCCTTTGTTTAAAAGTAGCAATCTCTTCCTCGAGGTCGCCTCGCAACTTTTTGTGCAATGCAGGCGAATTTAGGACATAAGAAATCTTTTTTTCAAAGAAGTGAGAACAATTCTCGATTCCTTAACCAAATTGTAGTTCTGGTCCTAAATTGGGTTTGTTAGCATCAAGTATGCTTCGCAGTTGAAATTAGTGAATGTGACATTTTCAAAATTCGCATGTAAAAAGACAATATTTTAGCAAACATTCATTTATTAATTACCAAAATAAATTAGGTCTTATTTTATATTGGTATCTCCCACTATTTTCTTCAAACTATATTACCCTCATTTATATAGTTCGCAAAATCTAATTAAAGTTTTTGCTAGTGAGAATAAGGATCCCATTTCAAATATATATAGCCTTGTGGTGACACAACAAACTATATATAAATAAATAGGTAGACAACTCCTTGTCAATTACATCAACATGTAACTCCTTATGTTTTGCCTCTTGGATTATTTTGATCAAGTGGTGGCACATCCGAATCAAAATTATCTAAGTTAAGTCCAACCTAGCACTTCCATATATTCAAAAAAGAAAAATATCGCCCTTGTGGTGACACAACAAAACAATATTGTTCAATTTTCTTTATAAGCATCAAATGTGATAAATTAACATCTTAAATACTTAATACTTGCCTTGTGGTGACACAACAAACTCATATTAAATATTTAATACTCTATTAATTTTATCATGCTAGAAAGGCTTGACGCTCGATATTCTAAATATCTTTGAACGCTTAAGACTTAATAAAAAACTTTGAGGGATTTGTTATTATTTGTCTCATCTTGTTTAGCAGCGCACGCAAATATATATATAAAATACGCGTCATATTATTAAACACACGAAGCATGTTTGCATAATATATAATATATATAATACTAGCATGCGCACATATAGAATACTATATTCTACCCGGATTGATTATGGACTTTTTATTCTAGTTTGGTTCACTAGAGCCACCAAGTGAACCAAAAGGTCAACCCCTAGGGTGCAAAAGAATAAACATTTAAATATAACTATTACATTTAAACCCGGGCTCCATTACAAAAGCGGGTCTTCAAGCGCCTTGATCTTTGATCTTGGTTCTTCAAAAAATTCTAACTAATCCTATTACATTAAACTATTTAATTTAAATAGAAACCTTGATCGTGATCGAGGGGAAGTACATAGGAGAGAGATAGAATTTACATCAAGAAGAAAAACAGAAAAGACGAGGTACGCAGACCCCATTTAATAAAACCCATTCATTCAAACATCCAACTAAAATAAATCCAATCATATTGGTCAATTGTCCATAATCAATCCCATTTATTATCATACATATCATCATATGTATCAATAAATTAAATCATTCCATATATATATGAGTATCATTTAATGGGCAATTTTATGTTGCATGAAATCCAATTTCAAAATTAAAATAAACTCTTTTATTTTAATTATAAAATTATTAAGATTATTATATATATATATATATATATATATATATATATATATATATATATATATATACTTTATAGGACATAGCTTAATATCTTGGAATATATTTGCCCTTGGATATATAAAAAAAAAAATTATACGTATTCTTAAAACCAATCATATTCATCTTATATAAAAATATATCATATATATGGAATATATAACATATTATATAAAAATATATATGTAACTTATATATATACTATGCATATATGTATTATTTATATAAAAATATAATATTAAATACATTATCAAGAAAAATAAAACTTGACCAAAAAAAAAAAAAAAAAAAAATTAAATGATTTGTATATATATATATATATATATATATAATATATATATATAATTATATATCTTGATATAACATTTTATATAAATTATATAACATATATATATATATAATATATATATTTACAAATGGGTCAATCACATAAATTTCTTCAAAAAAAAAAAAAAAACATCAAAAAAATTACTGCTTAAAAAAATTTCAAAAAAAAAAAAAAAAAATTTGTTGTTTTTTATTTTTTTTTTTTTCATAAAATAATAATTTTATACAACAAATTATGCCCAATAAATTATTCAAAATACATACCCATACATATATGGAATCAAAATAATTAATAATTCGCATAAAGTTTGGCTCATGATACCACTGTTAGGTTTTGTGAAAATCAAAGTAGCAATCAAATTGCAAAAAATAGCGGAAGCGAGATAAAATCGATTTTTAAATTTTTCACAAACCAATTACCGGATCATCCTTTATGCATATTATTAATTAAACGAAGAATAAGAAATTATGAAATCATACCCTTGTAGAAACGAGCTTCCTCAGTGCACGAGTTCACCTCCTACTTCTCGCATGATCTCCTTGAATCTCGGGTAGATTCCTTCCTTTGATCAATGTAAGCCACCCAAGTGTGTGGCCTCTATAGGTGATCCACCAAGGAAGAGGAATTTTCAAGAAGAAGGGATTGGCTCAAACCCTAGTTTTTCCTATCTCAATAGAAAAAAGGGTGTTCTCTCAAATCTAGGAATTACGATATTAGATATCTAATATAAGACTCCTCTTATAAAGATATCATGTAACCCTATTTTAATTAAAATAAGGTATTATTTATTTAATTAAACTCTTTTAATTAAATGGGCTCCCTAATCCTATTAGGGATAATTAATTAAACTCCTTTAACTAATTTTCTTTCCTAATCCAATTAGGAATAAATGAGAGTACTAATATTAAATTAATTCCTAAACCTTTTAGAAATTAAAATAATAATAATTATAATAATATTAATAAGACTCCTCTTATTAATTTATATTTAATATTTCTAAAATATTAAATAATAAATATTAAGCTATTTAATTTATTCTATCACCATAGATTAAATTAAATATACTTAATATATTATTACAATTATGCCATTAACTTCTTAAATAATTATTCTTCCTTTTATGGTGTGACCCTTTAGGTTCTCCATATTAAGCAGGTTGTGAATAAATCAATTAGAACAATTCTAATCTCATTTAAATAAATAAATTAAACAAATAATTTATTTAAATAAATAATATTTATTCTACAATAGGGATAAGCCTCCCTAGCGATCAACGACTTTCCGGATAATATAGATTTCAACATTAATCATAAAAGAACCTTTGAGTAAATAGTTACCGCATAATTCAATCCTTCCACCATACTATGTCCCAATTAAATATAAGACATGGAATTATCGTCAAGTCTTATTTTATTTAATTATATATATTTCGATTCCTAAATGAACAACTCCTAATGAATGCAAATTAGAAACTACTTTCTAATTTCATTCCACCTCGCCAAGGATTCTCGGGTTGTCATTTATCGAATCACATAGACATTTCTCCTTTTACTAGAAGTGGTAGATTCTTTATTGATCATTCATTATCTTCATATATAACTTATTACACCCAAGCATACCCTTTGATATACTCTAAGAGTCTTAAGGAATAAGTCAAAGTGTAATTCATTATATATAAGATACTATGATGATCTCAAGTCTAAGATCATTTGTACTACTATCACTACAGAATTCCTAATGATGTGTAAGTAAAACTCCATTTAGTATTCCTTAGCGAGTCACGTTCAAATGAACTTATTCTCTAATAAGCACCTACATACTTGCTTTAGTGTCTCCACACAAATGATCATGAGATCAATCATCCTCATCCAATGAAAAAACAACGATGTACCAATCTATCCGGATTCACTAATCCCCAATTTAGTAATCCAATGATTGGGAACTATTTTAGTTTTAAGCTTTCTAAGAATTTAGATCTCATTAGAATGATCATCATCATTATTCTAAAAGCGTTGCTTAAAACTATGGGTTTATCACATATTATTAAAACAAAGACCATGTAGATAATAAATGCCTTTAATAAATAATTCTTTTATTAATAAATAAATAAGATTGATTACACAAGATATGCTTTATCATCATACATGATTGGCTTGTATGCATAATACTTT